>JAOTOM010003467.1:0-30000 GCA_034440615.1 Ashinkailepas kermadecensis
ACATTGCATTGGAAAAAGAAATTCCAAGAAATGAAAAATGACCTTAAGCTGCAAATTAACCCAAATTGTCATGGGGTCATACGTCCAGAGGGGCACCACTTTGAAAGTAACCGGAGGGTGCCTTTCCTTTCTGAGGGGTGCATATGGCTGAAAACTGGTGGGGTGCACTTGAGCCTTCTCAGAGGGGTGCCTTTCTTCAAAAAGTTCATTTTCCTTTCAGAGCGGTGCCTCTGGCTGAAAAAATCCCCTGTGCCCCCTGGTATCCGCCCCTAATTGAATGTTATTCATGCCAGGTGTGCTATATGAGCATGAACTCGTCCCTTGGATGCACTGATGCAGACCGGCAGAAGATGTCAGCGGGCGGTCAACATCCGATTTATAATGCAAATACTTCTCCTGTTACGTGACTTCCCATCTAAATTGGAGAAATTGGGCGCGCCGCTATTACCCGAGTACTTACCTATCTACCTAGGTACCTACACCTACGCTAACTCAACTGAGGACAATGCGCATGCAGGCAGAACACTCACCATGCATAGACGCAATGCAGAATGCGAAGAGTAGCATTGCCAATTATAGCTAGAACGGAAAAAACCTGCAGCTAACACAAACAAAAGAGAGAATGAGAACGGTCGGAACAATGCAGGTCTTAATACAATCATAGCGGCCGTCTTGGCGGATGCCTCGCGTTCTGGAACATACTTACCATGAGCAAAACTAGGGCTACTAACCAAAACACCTAATATTACCAGCAAACTCAAGTAGTGGATTGGCAAACCCAACTACCAACTGCCCTTACTAATGCTTTACCAATTCAACCGACCATGGCCAGATATAAGACATTACTAATGCAAAGATAGTAAGATGTTGGCAGCATTCGTTAGTTGTTTTAGTTGGTTGACTTTAGTAACTAAGGAGGATACAAACAGCACAACCCAAACATTAGTTGGTGTGGCTGGTGAGCTTATATTTCTTCTTAGTTGCTTGGTAGAGCACCAAGGCAATGACAAAGTCATAAAGTCATAAAGTGTTAAGGCTTAATAAGAGCCACAGGGGCCCATCTGGGTTAAGCCTATCTAGAAAGGGTACTAGAAATGTACATATTCTCACCCCAATCAATCCCTTATCCCAAGTTCCTAGGAAGCTACATATCCCAGCCCATCTAGCATCATCCACCCGCCATTGCATAACACCCTCAACAATTGCAAGCTCCTTCCATCATACCCATTGTGCTACCATAGCCCCTGCTTAAAGGGTCTGTGCCATGCACACTTAACATAAATCTCACCCCATCCATCCACATTAGAACTCAAAAACAAGATTTTCCTGTCTAAAAAATTTGTCCACCCTACTTTTAAATACATTCAATGAGGAACTCCCCACAACATCAGCAGGCAGCCCATTCCACTGATCAACAACCCTTTGACTGAAGACCTGTTGTCGCTTAACTGTCCTACACCTCAACTTGTCTAACCTGAATTGGTGACCCCTGTGTGATACTTTAAACTGAAGAGCACCATTTAAATTGACCTGATCTAGTCCTTTAACAATTTTGTACATTTCAATCATGTCCCCCCTTAATCTTCTATACTTGAGTGAGTACATATCTAATGCCACAAGCCTTTCTCCATATTCTAAGCTACCTATTCCACTGATGAGTTTTGTTGCTTTGCGTTGCACTCTTTCTAACTTGTCTATATCTTTTTCTAGGTAGGGGCTCCAAGCTTGCACAGAATATTCCAAGTGGGGTCGCACATATGCTAAGTACAGTTTTTCCATGACTTCCTTGCTCTTATATGTCACACTTCTATTAATGAGTCCCAGCATTCTGAGTGCCCTGTTCCTCGCTGAGCTACATTGTTTCTCTGCTTTAAGGTCTTTTGAAACCAACACACCTAAGTCCCTTTCCTCTTCAATAACATCCAGTTCCCTCCCTCCCATTGTATATCTGAAAGTCTCACCTCCAGACCCCAGATGCATAACTTTACACTTGTCATAGTTGAATGACATCTGCCATTGATCAGCCCACTTTGTTAAGTCCTCCAAGTCTAGTTGAATATTACTAGATTGATCACAACTGTTTGCCACTCCTACCAGCTTGATGTCATCAGCAAATTTGAACACTCTATTCCTCAGCCCTACCTCAATGTTATTCACAAAGATGATAAAGAGAAGTGGCCCTAGAACAGAGCCCTGTGGTACTCCACTCAGAACATCCTTCCAATCAGATTTACATCCATTTAACATTACCCTTTGCTTCCTTCCCCTCAACCATGCTTCAATCCAACCTAGAACTTTTCCAACAATCCCATGTTGCTGTAGTTGATGAATTAGCCTCCGATGTGGAACTTTATCAAAAGCTTTGCTAAAGTCCAAGTATACAACATCCATCCTGCTTTGATTGTCTACTTCTTTAGTAACATACTCCATGAACTCCAAAAGGTTAGTTAAACAAGACCTTCAAGATCGAAATCCATGTTGAGTATCCCTTAAAAGATTGTGCCTATCAAGATGAATCTGAACATTCTGTTTAACCAGATTTTCTAGTACCTTGCAAACTATTGAGGTCAAACTGACTGGCCTGTAGTTCCCTACACACTTCCTACTTCCCTTTTTGAAAATTGGAACTACATTTGCATTTCTCCAATCTTCAGGCACTTCAGAGTATTCCATAGACCGCCTGAAAAGTATACCTAGAGGAACTACTAAAGCTTTAGCACACTCTACTAAGACCCTAGCATATATATCATCCGGTCCAGAAGCTTTATTAGGTTTTATATTCTGCAACTGCTTTTCTACAGCTTCTGTAGTTATTGTAAGATACTCCAACCTATCACCTGTCATGGCATGTGATTCAGTTGTTTCTATTCTACCAGAATTATCTTTAGTAAAGACTGATGAGAATTGCTTGCTTAAGGATTCCACAATATCACAATCATCAACCACTAATTCCCCATCTATCTCCAGTGGTCCTACACCACACTTTTTAGCCTTAAATTTGTAGAAACTAAAGAATCTCTTAGCATTACCTGCTGAACATTCCCGAGCTAATTTGATTTCAGCCAGTCTTTTAGATGCCCTAACACACCTCCTAACTTTATTTCTAGCTATTTGATATGATTTGAGGTTTACCTCAGAGTTAGCATATTTTAGTTTCTTGAATGCCTGCTTCTTTGACTCCAGTAAATGCTTTACTTCCCTGGTCAGCCATGAAGGGTGCTTAACCCTGGTTAATCTAATTTGCCTATTGGGAATGAACCTATCCTGACCTTGAAATAGTTTATATTTTATCATTCTCCACATTTCATAAGCATCTAAGCCTTTCAATAAGTCTTCCCAATGAATTTCATTCAGGAAGATCCTGAACTCATTGTAATTCCCTTTAGCAACATTTGGAATCAATGTCTTATTGGTTCCTACATTTCCAACATACAATGAGAAGCGTATAATGTTGTGATCTCTATTACCCAAAGTCTCTCCTATGTTCACATTTTGTACAAAATTTTCCTCATTAGTAAGCACAAGATCTAACATTTCATTCTCCCTTGTAGGTTCATGTATCATTTGAAAAAAGAGATTCTCCTCAAAACAATCCATGAAGCTTCTTCCTGATTTGCTTAGACCTATAGTTTTGCTTCCCAATCCTGTTATGTTGAAATCCCCCAACAAAACAGTTATCTCCTGTACTCTCCTACTTATCTCTTCCTGCATCAACCTGTCCGTGTTTTCATTCTGGTCTGGAGGTCTATAGAAGGCCCCAACCCTAAATTTTGTTCCATTTTTGAGAATGATATCTAACCACAAGGATTCTACACCTTCATTATGTACACTATCTTCTATGGAATGACATTTCATTACTTGTCTGACATACAACAGTATACCTCCTCCTATCCTTGCCTGCCTTTGATAAGCATGCATGTTGTAGCCTGTCAATTCAAATTCTTGCAAGTTGTCTCCAAAAATGCTTTCATTAACCCATGCCTCTGTTATGCATACCAAATCTAGCTTTTCAGACAACATATAAGCATGCAGTTCCCCAATTTTGTTCCTAACACTTCTGGCATTGACGTAAAAACATGATAAACCATTCCTTCCCTTGTTTGCAAGACTTCTCTCTCTACCAGCTACATCCCCCCATGACCTGCCCAGTTTCCCTGTTTCCTATTGAGAGCCTCCTCATACCTATTGCTGAGCAATTCAACTCCTCTCTTGCTCAAATGTAGCCCATCTAATGCAAACATTTCAGTCTTCCCCCAGAAATCCCCCCACAAATCCAAGAACCCCACCCCAAGTTCCTTACAAATCTTGGCCACCCTGGTATTCAGCCCAATGGCCCTTGAGTACCACTCTATGCTTGCGTTAACCATAGGGAGGATGGATGTTACCATTCCTCGTTTCCTGCTTACAGCTAACCTACCTATCAAAGCCCTATACTCTTGTATTGTTTCCTCTGTTTTTGCTTTTCCTACATCATTTACACCAACCTGCACAATTACTGTTGTGCTCTCTCCACTACCCTTCATTACTCCTTCTATCCTATCACCAACATCCTTTACCTGGGCCCCTGGGTAGCAAACACGAGTCCGTTTGTTGGGGTTCCTGCTACAAAAAGTACGGTCCATGTACCTCACTCTTGAGTCCCCTATAACTAAAACCTCTCCCTCTCTATCATCAGCTACCTGGTCATTCCTACCTTCCTCCTTAGCAGCATTACTATCTCGCTCCTGCAGTACCTCAAACCTATTATTAGTTTCAATTCCATTGTCAATTTTCCTTAAAGCTAGTCTCGTACTCTGGCGTCCAGCTACTTTCCACTCTCCACTATCATGGTCCATACTATCTCCACCCCTATCACTCCTAGTCTCCTGCACCTGGCTTGCCTGACTGACATTTCCTATGGCGGGCCCTGCCACCAAACACTTCAGGCGCTCCACCTCCCTTACTAACATATCTACTTTCTTGCTCAAGTCCCCAATGACTACCATACACTTACACTTCCCACAGTCACCTTCCATTTTTGTCTTATCTTTTTCTCTTTTTTTTCTAAATTTAAAGTTATCCCGACTCCCACCAGCTACAAACTCCAACTAAACCAAACTAAATATTTATTTATTATATATAAAAAAAGACATTCATGCCAACAGTTGCAGCAACTAACCCTGCCGGGGAATCCGTTAGTAGGCATGGTTAGTACGCTTGGTTTCTTTTTGCTCGTATTTGTAGTATCTAGCATCGTTAGTCAATTTTGTCCAGTGCATGGTCCAGTGCCATGTCAGGAGCGTCAGGAGGGCACTGGCTCAGCTGCTGGACACTGTCAGACAGCCAGTCCAGTGCCGTGTCAGGAGCGTCAGGAGGGCACTGGCTCAGCTGCTGGACACTGTCAGACAGCCAGTCCAGTGCGGTGTCAGGAGCGTCAGGAGGGCACTGGCTCAGCTGCTGGACACTGTCAGACAGCCAGTCCAGTGCCGTGTCAGGAGCGTCAGGAGGGCACTGGCTCAGCTGCTGGACACTGTCAGACAGCCAGTCCAGTGCGGTGTCAGGAGCGTCAGGAGGGCACTGGCTCAGCGGCTGGACACTGTCAGACAGCCAGTCCAGTGCCGTGTCAGGAGCGTCAGGAGGGCACTGGCTCAGCTGCTAGACACTGTCAGACAGCCAGTCCAGTGCGGTGTCAGGAGCGTCAGGAGGGCACTGGCTCAGCTGCTGGACACTGTCAGACAGCCAGTCCAGTGCCGTGTCAGGAGCTTCAGGCCGCAGCCGGCTGTGTCGACTGCAGGGAAGGGTGCCAGTTGGCAGCCCCCGGCATGCCACTGTCGGTGGCTCGCCCACAGTCCCAAGTTACACGGTTTCCCACAGTGCTCACTCTATAGCAGCGAGCATTCCATGGACACATCGGCAGCCAACTTCTTCAACACGTGTGATAATCCATAGCTATGCACTGAGATTGGAAACATAGTGACCATATAATTAAATATTCTTATCCTGGATGTTTTTGAGGGTGTAAAAAACCAGAGATTGCCCTGAATCAAGCTGTAGTCAGTGATGCATTCATGGGTGGAAAGTCACAAGATGATAATGTTTTGATGGTAAATCGACCAAAACTCTCTCGTTGCCATGCAAACTGTTTAAAACAAGCCTTTTTACAAGCTTGTTGGGACATTGAATAGTCATTCGAAGACACAGTGAACGACAACCCGTGCAACAGGTGCAGTGTGCCCAGCAGCTAGCATGCACAGCCCTGACGTACAGCTGGCATGCAGCCATCATGGTCGGCGCGCCGTGCGATTACCATTTGGTTGTCGGGCTGTCTTGTGACTGATATGGTTGAAGAAATCGAACGCCAATACTCCACCAGGATTCAGCCATTGAACGGGATCGAACCGTTAATGTTGCCGCCATGTGTCTTTTCAACTCCGGCCAGCTTCGGCTGTACCACCCTACCCGCCGGCTGCCCTGGTGTTTCCGAGGCAGTGTCGACTGTCTTGGTGTGTTCGGGGCAGTGTCGGCTGTCTTGGTGTGTCCGGGGTAGCGTCGGTTGTCTTGGTGTGTCCGGGACAGTGTCGGCTGCCCTGGTGTGTCCGAGGCAGTGTCGGCTGTCTTGGTGTGTCCGGGGCAGTGTCGGCTGTCTTGGTCTGTCCGGGGCAGTGTCGGCTGTCTTGGTGTGTCCGGGGAAGCATCGGCTGTCGGGTCCTGCCCTGACGTGTCCGGGGCAGTGTCGGCTGTCTTGGTGTGTCCGGGACAGTATCGGCTGTCTTGGTGTGTCCGGGGCAGTGTCGGCTGTCTTGGTGTGTCCGGGACAGTGTCAGCTGTCTTGGTGTGTCCGGGACAGTGTCGGCTGTCTTGGTGTGTCCGGGACAGTGTCAGCTGTCTTGGTGTGTCCGGGGCAGTGTCGGCTGTCTTGGTCTGTCCGGGGCAGTGTCGGCTGTCTTGGTGTGTCCGGGACAGTGTCAGCTGTCTTGGTGTGTACGGGGCAGTGTCGGCTGTCTTGGTCTGTCCGGGGCAGTGTCGGCTGTCTTGGTGTGTCCGGGACAGTGTCGGCTGTCTTGGTGCGTCCGGGGAAGCATCGGCTGTCGGGTCCTGCCCTGACGTGTCCGGGGCAGTGTCGGCTGTCTTGGTGTGTCCGGGACAGTGTCAGCTGTCTTGGTGTGTACGGGGCAGTGTCGGCTGTCTTGGTGTGTCCGGGACAGTGTCAGCTGTCTTGGTGTGTACGGGGCAGTGTCGGCTGTCTTGGTCTGTCCGGGGCAGTGTCCACTGTCTTGGTCTGTCCGGGGCAGTGTCGGCTGTCTTGGTGCGTCCGGGGAAGCATCGGCTGTCGGGTCCTGCCCTGACGTGTCTGGGGAAGGACCAGCAGGAATACGTCCGGCGACACCTGCAGAAAGGGACGGCAGACTCACAAACAGCCTCCCCAGCCGGTGGCCGCAAACACTTCAAGTACAGTGGACGGTGTCAAGCTGAACTGGAGCCGATCGGACGACGGCAGAGCGGCACCAGCGAGATGTCGGTGCGTTCGGCCGCCACCACGGCTCGGGCGCCCAGTCATATTGTGCACATTGTGCGTTCCGCGGCGACCGCGTCCTTGTGGCCGCAAAAACATAGGAGCTGCGTGCTTCTGAGCAGTCGTCATCGGCGCCACCGCCAGCACCCCTGGTTCACACCCTGCCTGCATTCCTGGCTATCCGCCGCGGCCCGGCTGCCACCTGGCGAATCAATTCAATGGCAACCGAGTGGCGCCGGGTACAGTGAAGGGCGCACTGACGACCGTGGATGCTTGGCACACCGCTTGCTGGGTGGATCTAGTGCCCGAGTCAGGGGCTGTTTACACAGGACGGGGCAGGGAAAGGAGATATAAATCTAATCCTATTATACTGTAATTGCCAGTTCAAAGCCTGAACGATTATCAGTGATCAATAGGCGAAGGGTGTGAAGCGTTCGTAGTGCTGTTTTCCTCTCAGCTGCATGTCTAGTTAAACCCTTATTACATTAGAAACTGCACAGCTGTGGCTTCGAGAAGTGTATAGCGGTCAGTACAGTCCTTTTCATCCCGTTTTGAACAGCACGCATAGATGAGTTGCATGCAGAGGTGATATATTTACCTGCCGCAGGTTACTGCAGACACCACGAGTTAGTGGACAGAGACACACATGCACGTGGACGTGCTCTGTTAGTTAGGAAGCGTATAGCGGGCATCGGGCACGCATGTGGCCCGCACAAGTTTTATCTGCGTGCAGCTCTGGCCTTGGAGCACACGTTGTGAGCTGAGTGCGTGCCACGTAACGCAACGGATTAGGCGTTCCGTGCTGGTGACAGTCAACAAGCTGCCTGCACGTGCCGTCTGACCCAGGTCGCCAGTTAGCACCACCCTTGTGACCCGGCCTCACGCATGCCGTAACCGCCCGGGACGCCCAGCCCAGACGCGTGTGACGCGTGGTGAGATGTATTGCGCGAGAACGGCGCGACGTCGAATGTCTGGTAGTTATTAGGGCAGGTTGTTATGTACGCGTTGGCTTATTTACAGCTGTCTAGGGCCATTAACAATGTGCTGTTTATTGATACTAAATGGGCGCTCGCCCTCGGGGGACTGCCACGTGTATGTGCACTCAGATGAGAACAGAAGCGCCGGGAATACGACAGGTGACCGGATTATCAGCACTCGGGAGGGGCATCACATTGTACTGCGCACCTCGGGAAATGCCACAGGAACAGGGTCACGGGTCATCAAGGATCAGACGGAATTCAGAGCGGACATCGCCTGAATGTGGCAGAGTACGGAATGGATGTCACCGGGAGCGGGGATAGTATTTAATAGATATCACCGGGAGCGTGGCAGAACACATGATGGATATCGCTGGGAACGTGGCAGCACACATAATGGATATCGCCGGGAGCGTGGCAGAGCACATGATGGATATCGCCGGGAGCGTGGCAGAGCGCATAATGAATATCATCGCGAACATCGCGAACTGCAAGCTTTGCTCGCGAACGCGAGCAAAGCTCAGAATAAGCACGGCCGGGAACATGCATGGCAGGAGGCCGGGGAGCCGAGTGTGGGCGCACGACAGGAGACTGGGGAGGAGGGAGGAGAACTCGGCAGGAGATTGGGGCGGAGTGCTGAAAGCTCGACGGGAGACTGCAGAGGAGTGCTGAAAGCTCGACGGGAGACTGCAGAGGAGTGCTGAAAGCTCGACGGGAGACTGCAGAGGAGTGCTGAAAGCCTGACAGGAGATGGGACGGGAAAGTGCTGCGACTCAGTGTTCGGTTGACACTCGGCGACTGCTGTAAAAAAGACAAAAAAAGGCCAAAGGATGGCGTCCGGGTCGGCTGTGACTTTGACGAAGGGCTGCAGCCTGCGATGGAACCTCTAATGGTGGTCATATGTTCTGCTAACCGGGTCACCTGCCTCCCAGTCGGCGGCCACGAGCACTGGCCATTGCCGTCACCACTGGCGTCCCAAGTATAGATTTTCTGAGAAACAGTCGTCCCGGCCCAACACAAAAACGCTTTTGCGCCGTCGGCATGTGTCTCGTACACAGACATCCTACCTGATGTGATATATGTTGCACTATCAGCAAAAGACCAGCTATGCTGATTATCACGTTCAAAAGCTCACTGGAGTGTAGACACCAGACATTGGAAGGTGCTCGGCAAAACAAAAATGTGTGCTAATCACAAAGATTACCCTAAACTGTATCAAGACTGAGGAATAATATACCATAATGTGCGAATAATGTGCGCAAGGTATGATGTACGTACGTACCATGTTTGTATTCTAGAAGTGTCTGGCTGTGTGCACAATCTAGTGCAAAATACTGTTCTCGGAATATGTTTCAATGAGCACCCAGGGTGTCTTCGGAGCAGTCGACTATGTTGAAGGAATTTGTTACGGAGTCTACCAAAGTAGACGGGTCGTCCGTTAAGGACAGCGATGATGCCAGCAGATACACAAAAGTATTTACTGACACGAAGCGGACACGGGATTCTTCACCGCCCGACGGACGGAAGTGCGTGCTTATGATGCGCTCTGTCTCAACTTTCATCTAAAGCACAGTCGTCTAACCGACTGAGTTGGTACCGAAATGATGAACACTCGCTGATTGTGTGCCCAAAAGCATGGGCGCTACGTAAGGTTTCAGACGGAAGGAAAAGGTTCAAAAGAACGAGACAAAGCAGATTTGTTAGGAATGTTTGCATATGGAAAGCGGTATATATATATATATATATATATATATATATATATATATATATATATATATATATATATATATATATTTTATATATATATATATATATATATATATATATATATATATATATATATGTATATATATATATATATATATATATATATATATATATATATATATATATATCTATATATATATGTGTATTTATATATATATATATATATATATATATATTTAGATATATATATACATATATATATATATATATATATATATATATATATATATATATATATATATATATATATATATATATATATATATTTATATATAAACGTATATATATATATATATATATATATATATATATATATATATATATATATATATATATATATATATATATATATATATATATATATATATATATATATATACATATATATATATATACATATATATATATATGTATATATATATATATATATATATATATATATATATATATATATATATATATATATATATATATATATATATATATATATATATATATATATATATATATATATATATATATATATACATGTTTATATATATCATGAATATTCACGAAATCAAAGCAACTTACATGCCATCTTCCTATCCCATGAGCATAAAGTGGCGATACCCACAAAGTTTTCTGTTAGGTTTTACCAGTCTTTGGTGCATGACCAAAATTGACATTGTTTTTCGAAGACCGGGTAAAGGTAGTTGCTAGTTTGCCTTTTTGCGTTTGGAAACATTATTAAAGCTGTAGGTGGTGCGTTCCACGACAGATCGACCAATGAACTTCACCCAATGAATTTTGAGTGAGACAAAATTTGCTCACAGAGTAGTCTTTGGCTCTGAATACGGCTGTGCAAATTTCAGTCCGATTCGGTTAACGGTTTTTGAGCTATAGGCTCCAGCATAATTTTTAGGCCAAATAACATGGGCTGGTTTGACGATGGATATCTCATGAACAAGAAGCGGAAGGGTGGCAAATGATATACATTTCAGAATAAAAAGTATCAACTGAAACATTCCCGAAATAAAATACCAATATTTCCTACATTTGACCTCGCGATCTCATGACCTCGTGACCTCCCATGACCCCTAGCCCATCAAAATGGACAAATTTGACGGCGGAACTTAAAAGTGGGCATGATTTCGCTGACCAAAAAACTTCTTTTTTTAAAGTTCACTCTTATAGTTACCCCATATGGCCGTCCGCTCTGCATGACTGCGATTTGCGTTTTCCGGGTGGGACGGATTTCGTGTGTTTTCTTCCATTGGAAAGCTACATGAGGTAGAACAACGATATACGGACATACGATTGGAAAGCGTTTCTAAAAGAAAAACATTCATACCTTATTAATGTAGGTCCCTTAAAACCATCACGAATTTCAAGGTCCCTTATTACGGATTGGTCAATCATGGGCATATTTACGCGTAGTGACGCAATTGCACTTCGGAACGGTTGATATGTATTGAATAACATCAAACATGGAAACAACGCAACCCGACCCTATAGAATCAGGTTCTGTTACCTACATACTGAATCTGGCGCGGTAGGTTGGTACCTATAGCAAACATGAGGTGTCTCGCGTATGTCTTCCCTCCCACCCCACCCGCACTCCGTACATATATCCGCACTCCCCATCCGTAGGTACATAGCTCAATACTCTCCAGCCTGCTGGTGGTTACGAAGGAGATAAAGGCGCCGGCGTTGGTGACGGCGGACAACAGAGGGGTTCACATTGGGGAGGAAACGATAACAGAGCCGGAGCAGTGAACGAATCAGTTTTCGAAAACGCCTGGTGAAAAGAAGTGGTGATTTTTTTCGACGTGCATAAACGCTACAAGCAATGGTGATAGTCACTGTGTCGATCCTTATCGTCGCCATACAAAGCGAATAACAAAATATGTTGCTGAAGTAACGGTAAGCCCAATTGAAAACGTGAGGGATCCCCACATTACCAGATGTATGGCTTTGTATGTGAAATTTCCAAGTTTAAAATTTGTTTTCGAAATATCTTCTTTTTTAATGTCTCCGATTATTTAAGGATTTTTATTTCACAATTAGCTTCAGAAATGAGAAGGATGCACCGAAGGTAAATTTGATGCAAACAAAACTCAGACCTCTGGCAGGCTTAGAAGGACAAAACATGCCAAAATCTACAAATATGTAAAATTAATCTTGCGGAAATGATTGAACTCAAAATTGACTTTTCATCAAAGAAATATGTTCCGTTAGCTGCTGGCTATCTGAGAAGTCCCTGAAATATGCTATGTTCAAAGCTCTACAAGTTTTTCAATACACATGCAATTTCAAAACTAACTCGTTTACCCGCGTTAACCCGCTAAAAATTAACTCGTCTTTCCGGTCAGATCCTCACACCTCGTCTCGGGGGAATGGGATGTTGATAAATGCCCCCCCCTCTAATCTCCAAACTAAACGTCGCACGAAAATAAAAGAGGTGTCATCGGAAAGAGCTGGACGAGTAGGGTCCGAACCACCCCAAAATTGTATCTTCCAAAAGTAACGTCACTATGTCACTTTTCACATAGTGACGGTCTATGTGATCACGACTGACATTATGTTTTGGCTCTGGGGAGTTCATTTTGGGGAGATTGAAAAAACAAAAAATATTTGGAATCAGAAAAGGAAGGCGAAATCGACCATGGCCCTAAAAGTTTTGCCCACCAAAAACAAACATTTTAAGTTTTGAAATTTTCAAATTTTCAATTTTCAATTTTCTTTACTTTTATTTTCCTAGTGGGTACAGCCGACCGCAAAACGCTGTTAGAAGTCAACTCGTCCCCATAAAAATGCTTACTTTAGCCAGAATCTTCGATTTTAGCCCAAATGCGCAAATATGCAAAACTAATTCGTCCTCAAAAACGAACAAAATCAATCCTCCGGTGCGTTTCGTTGCATCCCTGAAGATAAGCAAACGTTGGTAGTTTCATTTAAATATCTTTATCCGTTAAAGCGTGACGGCTGGTTGAACGTTTTTGAAGGTGACCTTACTTGACCTTCAATAACTCGTTGACTGTAGATGATCTGACCTGAAAATTTTGATACAACATGCCAAATTGATGTGGAAAAAGGTTTGCACAAATTTCTGCGCGCTGCCGCGTGCCGTTTTTAACCATCCGCGGAAAATATCAGACGGCGGAAAAAGACCCCACCCGAGAAGGGGCTTAAAAAACGGATTAAAGAACTTTTACAAATATGAAATATCCTAGGCCAAAACAATGCGCCAGGGTGAGTTATTTCAGATGCCGATCATCTATCGATTGGTATTTACTAGCTCAAAAAGCCATTTACAGAAATACAAGCTATTTGCCCCGTTGTATTACCATATTTGATGCCATACTAAACGTTGCAGTCCCAAGAAATCACAGAAAATAGTCTGAAAACGTCCTATTTCACTTATCGCGCAAATATACATTACACATTTTACTCTTTTTCTCGGAATTTCCGGTCATATTTTAACAATTCCTAAGGTGCCCACGGCCCCAGATTCCATGTTCAACATTGATATTCGGTTTGGGCGAACTTCGAAATCGACGCCGTTTGCAACGATTTGGTTATCAAAGCCAAATCGGTGCCGTTTGATCTGCTTTCTGTACCATGGTGCAGCACAGTGTCCCATCCGGAATGTCTACATGCGCAGTGTCCCAAGAACGTGAATAATGAAGTCTTTAATGAAGAACGCAAATAATGAAGGTTGTAAAAATGATATTTCCGGGCGCAGCCTAAGTGCACTGTGACAGCAAAGAGTGGCTTGCAATGGGTGTTCGACTGTACGTCCATATAAATGATGTTCTGCAGGTAGAAAGAAAGCATAATTGCGATTCTTGTTGTGATGTTAGCATGGTCAAATATGGTCAGACTGCATCGTTGTCATGTTTGATGGCATTCAGTACGTGTTGTAAGCAACCATCAGATGTTCTGAAGTAAATTTACGCCGTTACACGGAAATAAGCTACGACACTATGGTGAACATAAAATGTTCAACCCTTGTTAAGGAGGCTACAAGATCTGCATTGGAGAGCTACAAATGTGTATGTTGGAAAACAAATTATCATCTGACGTTTATTTCGTTGTTCTATCCCATCGTTGTTCTATTTTGCACTGCTTCGTGCAGTGCAGTAATGTGCAATAATGTGCAACATGCAGGGAGTTCCCAAAACGTGAACAGTGAAACCACAGGAAGCTTGTGAAAATGTTCATGTTTTCGGGGACACGCTATGTGACACCGTGACAGAAAACGCGTGTGTTTTCATTACGATAGGGATTCGACTGCACCCCCATGTAAATGATGCCTACAGGTAGAATGAAAGCAAAATTGTATTCCTTGTTGCGAGGCCAGCATTATCAGATGTTTCGATTACCAGACCACCAGATGTTCCGAAGTAAAATTACGTGGTCACACGTAGATAAGCATGAGAATGACCTATCGGTAATGCGTGACTTTGAACTTTGTGAAGTTTATTAAGGCAAATTATAAGGCTTACATCAATAAATTTGCAATATTGTGTTCTTTAGCAAACGTTTTTATATCGCCCTTTTATTTCAATGTTCGATCCCCCGTATTTTTTCAATGGGATAAATCTTACTCGAAATCCGTCCGTTCCCAAAATCGCAAAATCATGCAAAGCCATGGAGAACGAACGCCTATGTGGGATATTCAAAAGCAAAACACATTTTGTATTTTTTCGATGGCATCTAAATCATGCCCGTTTGTATTTCTCCCATCAAATGTATCAATTGCAATGGGCTAGGGGTAACAGAAGGTCACCAGGTCACGAGGTAATGGGTCACGGGGTGAGACGTGAGAAATGTAGATATTTTTGCACGGATATGTTTTCTGTCATCATTTTCTTCCCAAAGGTTCATAATATATCACACTTCCTCTGCATTATCGATGAGATATCCATCGCCGAAGTACTCTTACTGTATGACCTCAAAATACTGTCGGTGGCTGTAACTCCGAAACCGTTGGTCGGATCGAGCTAAAACTTGTTCAGGCGTGTTCAGAGCATAAGGCTACCCTGCACACCAATTTTGGTCTAAGTTCAAGTTTAGTGGATGTAAAATTTGAAAATATTTGGTCCATCTGTCGTGGAACGCACCAGCTATATCAAGCGCCCTTGCGGGTCTAAGCATATTTTTTTATATCTTCTCTGTCGCGCTCAATGTTTCCCCGAACTAAATGTTCGCTGGACATGGCCTTCCAATTTTTGTTTTAACTTTCCACGTTGAATTAACCGTTGTCAGTTGAAGGTATAAGTTGGAGTTGAACTGAACGTTTTGAAGTAGCTAACTTGCAATAAGCGACAATGCCATTTTGTTTGTGAAATGGTCCGGCTCTGGTCCAGTTGACTTGAAATGGTCCGGCTCTGGTCCAGTTGACTTGAAATGGTCCGGCTCTGGTCCAGTTGACTTGAAATGGTCCGGCTCTGGTCCAGTTGACTTGAAATGGTCCGGCTCTGGTCCAGTTGACTTGAAATGGTCCGGCTCTGGTCCAGTTGACTTGAAATGGTCCGGCTCTGGTCCAGTTGACTTGACAACGGGTCATGCGTCATCACTCGGCTAACAACAACAAATTAATATTCATTTGAACATAGCTGCTATTTAAATCGCAACATTCAGCATTTTCATGATGAAGACAAGATTACTTTCATCAATATATTCTTGTCAGTGTGTTTGTAATCTAATGTGCATCTTTAATATTATGTTTGCACACCCAATCGTTCCAATGGAAAAATCCACGCAACCAGCGTTCAAGACGAGTTTCTCAATGATGGCACCAGACGGCCACAGGAACACGTTGCTACCATGAGCCACCAGTTCGGCGCCGCCCTGATGCGGGACCTCCCGATCTTCCGCTGTTCTGACATCTTCAGACGTGCTCACGTCCATGTCGGAGGTTCCGGAGTACCCCGCAAATTATGAAAAACTAAATCCACAATGGACATAGTTCCCCATCCCCACCTGGCTGTACCGCTGGCCATCGCACATGTCATCGGATGCACCTGCTCAGTGCGCCATTACGCCATTAAGTGCATTGTGTAAATAATGAATCATGTTGCGCCATGAAAAGCTTGGCATTCCTTGATTAGGACAGTTTGTTTGCATTACCTGCACAGACATTCTGCCATCCGTTTCTGCCGTCGCTGCGGGCCAGCCATATGCAAATCCTGCACATGCAGCAGTCTGTACGGCAGTGCCGGCCGGATGAATGAGGCGTCTGGGCGGCGGTGGTGCCAATTACCTTGGGTGTGCAGCGAGCCCATGGCGACGGAGCCAGCTGCTGCCGTGCACTGGCCGTGTCCCGCTGTAATGTGGCCCGGGGGCACACAGAAGCAACTGGAGCTGAGGTCACGCCGCCACCGGCCCTCTGGAATGTGGCCCGGGGGCACACAGAAGCAACTGGAGCTGAGGTCACGCCGCCACCGGCCCTCTGGAATGTGGCCCGGGGGCACACAGAAGCAACGGAAGCCGAGGTCACATCGACCGTCGGCCTCTGCAATGCGACCTGGAGCACACAGAAGTAACAGGAGCTGAGGCCGGTCACCGGCCCTCTGACGCGTGGCTCCGGGACACACACAAAAGCAACGGGAGCTGAGGCCACACCAGCCACCGACAGTCTGGAATGTAGCTCCGGGACACACAGAAGCAGCGTGTGCTGAGGTCGCACCACCGCAGGCAACCGGGTGCGAGGAGATGAATCAGCCATCTCTGGATATCGAGACCCAGATATCGGAGCCTTTCCTACCTATTTGAATGAACGCAAGGATGTTGCAATAGATGGTGACTGCACGCGAAGTGTCACGGCCCTTTTCCCCACGCTTCAAGGTGACCAATGATCGGATAAAGGATAATAAGAGCAGGTCACGTAATGTAATGGCGTGGGGTAATGTTCAGCAATCATTATCAGATAGGTGGCACGTAAGACTGAATAGTTTATTAGCAGTAGGTGGTCTTTCCATCTTTGTGAGCCAGGATGGATTGACCCTTGCAAGTAAGTATGCGGTGGCCTGAGTTGCACCAGCGGCGGCGGCGTTTTTCCCATTACGAGGCTCGCTGCTCGGCCTCGTACCCCTTTGTGGACGGACGATAATTGCTAATCACTCGACTGTAACTCTGAACAGATCACTACGGCTGTAATTTCCGTTAGCGTGCAGTGCCGCAGCCGTCTCTTCATGCCCAACTGCAGTGTGCAGCCAATGGGGAGTTGCTTCTGTCACGGCTGACGAGGTCCTCCGGCCCCGGAGACTGCTACCCACTGATGGGCTCCTCCGGCCCAGGAATCTGCGAACCAGTTATAGGGTCCTCCGGTGCCGGATACTGCCACCCACTGGCGAGGTCCTCTGGCCCCGCATACTGCTACCCAATGATGGGCTCCTTCGACCCCGGAAACTGCCACCCACCAATGGGGTCCTCCGGCTCCTGAGCTGCTGCAAACTGATGGGGCCTATGGACTTCAGATTCTTGGAAATCCATCGGGAAAGTGCTGGCGAAGTGGCATAAATTCGTTTTGATGGCAGAGCTTTTTGTTTGGCCATGAAAGTTTGAAAATTGGCACTTCAATTTTGACCCATTCTAAGGTCCGATGATGTTAGACTGGCCTGTTAGGGAGTGTGTGTGGGGAACAGCGTGTCCAAATCCAGAAATTCAAATGGAAAACACGACACCTAACCGGAAGCATATCTACACCATTGATCCGAAATGTTCCTGCCTGTTAACATCTTACTGGCCCATGAGAATGTTAGCATTATAATTTGTTTAAGTTACGTTAAGTTTTTTAGGTTAAGTAATAAGTTCCAGCAGACCAGTAATAAACAGAAAAACAACCCGTTTAGCTGCCGACAACACCGCTCTAGCTTTCAGAACCGTTCCCAGTTCTCGACAGCCTTTCGGGCTATCGAAAGCATTCTAGCTCTGAAACCGCCCTCAGTATTCCTTGCAATCATCGGTAGGCCTTGGTGACTCTTTAAATCTCAGGGGGCCGTGTATTCTCTTCAGGATCCCTTGCAAGTATCTGGGGCATCCCAGTCCAGTCCAGTCTTCCCTAGCGCTCACTGACCGTTTTTAATAGTCAGGGGTTCTCTCCAGCTGTTAGGGGTCCTCAGTCTGTGACAGTCTTTCTAGCTTCGAGGGCTTTCTACCTCTGGGGCAGGCCCTCAGTATACCTCACAACCATCGTTAGGCTCATGGACTCTCCTTAGCCCTCAGGAGGCTGTTAGCCATCAGGGCCCTCTCAAGCTGCTAGGGACCCTTCCCAGTTGTCGACAGTTTGTTGTGTGCTGTTTCAAGCACGTTCCATGCTCTGAGGCTGGCCCTTAGTATTCCCCACCAGGGGCGCAGCTAGGACGTCCTTTTGGGGAGCCGACCCAAAAAGAAATGTGATGAAACAGAGAAACTTTTCGCGCGCGAAGCTCGCCGAAGATTTCTGGTCTGGCTTGGGAATAATCTCAAAATGTCTTGTTCGATCCAGTGTATTTTTGGTGTTTAAAGTCCCGTGTTCCTCTTGGTTGCGCCTCTGTTGTTCATAGTAGTCGCCAGCCCACAGGACGTCTTTTTGGCTCCTAGGGGACCTTGTTCAACCATTAGAGATCGTTCTCAACCTCCGCAGAACCTCAGTTCAGTCTTATCTGACTCTCATGGTCCATCTTCATCCCGCAAGGCCCTCTCCTGCTTTCAGGGTCTATCATAGTCCTCAATAGCCCAGTCTAGCTCTCATCTCTGGATCATTTCAGCTGAGATGAGCCCTCACTGGTTCTCGTCAGCTCTTAGGGAACCTGTTCATCCCTCAGTGGCCCTTTCAAACCCCAAGAGCATCCCAGCCATTTCTGACCCTCAGACAGTTTATGCCTCAGGGCCATCAGTGCCCTGTTTATTCATCATCTGTTATGGACTATTTCCAGCCGTCCTTCCTCTTTCAAACTGCCTAGGCCTTCCAGCTCTCGGGCTTGACTTCACGTCTCTTGCCAGTCATCAGCATGGACGTATTCAGGCTTCAAGGGCCCATTCCACACAAACATTTGATGCGCTTTAATTTCTCATCGGTTATATATATATATATATATATATATATATATATATATATATATAAATGTGTGTGTGTGTGTGTGTGTGTGTGTATGTGTGTGTGTGTGTGTGAGTGAGTGTGTGTCCTTATGCCTTGATGGAGCCTTGCGGTCCCCTGAAGGCGGTCGCTTGGAGGGACCCATCCGACTCGCCAGGGGGCGGTTGCCCCTTCACCCTTGGATACACCACTGCTTTTTAACAGCCTGGGTGCATTTCATGTGCTTAGAGACCCTTTACGTAGCACTAGGAACCTTCCGATTTGGCCCGAACCATCTCCGTAGCTCGGGAGCCTCTTCACCAGCCTGACGCCCGCTGTCAGCTTCGAGTCTTTCTCCATCAGCGTGAGCCAGAGCGGATCCAGTGGCCCTGCACGTCCGGCCCGGGCCATTCCCGTCGGCACAGGGGCCTTCTTTCACGGCTCAGGACACTCCGTACGACCGGAGACGCATCTTTCAAAATATTGGACCTTCTCGATCACGCAAGGGGTCCCTGTGCGACTTCGGCCCCCTCCGTTGGTTTAGGGGCCCTTCATGTCGGCTCTGGTCTTTCTCCGACGGCCCAAGGTTCTCTAACGGCTAAGGGTACTCCTAGTCGGCGCAGGGACCTTCCTAAGTGATTCATGGCCTCCTTTGTCGGGCCAGAGGCCCTCTTTGAACAGCTTGCGTGTCTCCATCAGGCCAGGGGTCTTTGTATGGCTTAGGCCCATCCGTCAGCCCAAGGGCCCTTTCTGACGGTTCGAGGTCCTCTCCGGCAATTAGGCCCCCCGCAGTTGTCTCAGGGGTCCTCTTTGACGATACAGACCTTTCCTGAGAGGCCGGAGGCTTCTTTTCAAAAGTTTAGGTCTTCTCCATTAGGCCAGGGCCCTCTCTGTCAGTCGGAGGCCCTTTCAACGATCCGGAGCCCCTTCCGTCGATCTGGAAGCCCTTCACGTTGGCCCAGCCCAGGGCCCTCGATATTTTCCTGAGGACACTCTCCGTTGACTCGGAGCCATCTTCATCAGCACGGGACCCTTTCCACAGCACGGGATACTTTCGTCGGCCCAGGGGCCTTCACGTCGGCCCGGGGGCCTTTGTGGACCACCTGCATCGACGGCCTACTGGGCCCTACTGGGGGGACGCCTGTGCCCCGCAGGCGGGAGGACATCAGACGCCCGCCGAGCTATACGGGCAGGCGGCGCCTTCGCCCGGCCGAGAGAGAGAGACTCACCACCCCGACCGGGCTCCGGCACCACCCACACCTTGACCACTGCCGGCCAGGCCAGCAAGCACCGGGACAAAGCCCAGGTCCCCGACCTGAGGCGACAAGTCACTTGGTCCGTATGGGGCCATATGAACCCGCCCGCCCCTCCGGGATATTAGGACCAAAGAGGCGTGTTGCTCCCCCGTCGCAACTAGCACCGTTCGACGGGGGACCTCAGCCTCCAGGACTCCTTCAACCCCGGGGCGGGCCAAGGGGGCGTGACTGCCCCGATAAAACTGAGCTGGAGGGCAGAACCGGGGAAGTTGTCCTACCTGCTCATGATAGGGAGAGTTGGTGTTGCAGGGCCAGGTGAAGGACATGGACGTTGAGATGAGATGGGCATTGGAATGGGGGCTTATGGATGGAAGGACGAGTGAGGCATTCCTGGTATGGCCCCTCGCCGGCTCACCGGTGGACTGGGAGTCCGGGTCCTTAGGGCACTCAATCCCCCCTACCACGGAAAGGTGGTGCCTCGTCGGGGGGCTAACCCGTAGGCGTTGATTTCTGAAAATGATTGGGGACACAATACATGAAGGCATTGGGCGAGCCCAAACGGATTTTTTTTTTGGTGGGTGGGCGTTCTATGTTAGAAGTTGGAATTATTGGGGACAAGGCCAACATTGAGGGACTCTTGCACCCTCAAAAGCAAATAACACAACATTCCTGCACTAACCAACGCCGCAGAAGCAAACACAACAAAGGCCATTGGGCAGCAATGTCGCCACGGTGCAAAATCTACTGGGTATATGGGTCAAATGCGATGGTGGGGAGGGGATTTCTCTCAGCGATAAGGCTATTTGCGAAATCTGGTAGTGAGATGGATTCTTTTGAAGACGGATTTGTCATATTTCACTAATTATATAACACACGTTTTCAATGCATCAATAATTCACTCAAAATTCGTCTGCTCGCGTCTGTCATCGCTACAATGTAGCGGAGAAGCAATCAATGGACGAGGAATTCGGTTTCGTAGTTCAGTTGAAGTACATTCGGAAATTCAATATACTGCAGACTCAAAAGCTCAACAAAAGTCATCCAGCACCTCCACTGCGAGAAATAAAAACACGAAAAATGTACACATCAATACATGATACAATTACGGCAAGTGGAATCACCGCGACACGGACGCCTCCATCTGGCGGCAGACGGTGGGCAGTTGTGACATGTAGGTCACCGACGTCACACCGCATATGTACACACATCCATGCATACATACATGCATACATACATACATACATATATATATATATATATATATATATATATATATATATATATATATATATATATGCCGCAATGATCCTCATCTCAAGACTAACATAATACACCCGATAATTTGTCAGCGACACGCGAAACACACCAATAAATCGGATACATTGCGTGATGTGCCAAACGATTGGATTGAATTCATGACCGGTTTGAGATGACGAAGACATGGGGAGTCTGAGGCAAGTCCGCGCCCTACCTAATGCCTACTCCTGGCCGTACCAAATATGTTTGCATTGAAATTGACACTTGTCTCCGGGTGATCCATGTTGAAATAGTTGATTATGTTATGTGCCCACTTAGGTACACGGGCGTTGATTTCTGAGAATTTTGAGGTGGTTGCAATACCTGAAGGCAATGGGCGGGTCCAAATGGATTGGGGGCACACTCCATAGGGTCCCATGTTAAAAGTTTAATTTATTCGATGGGGACAAAGTTAACATTGAATGGGCACTGTCCCTCAAAAGTACGTGAAATAATACACATCTAAGGGAGTGAACGGGCGGCGGAGAAGTGCATCTCCCAAAAGCTCGCTAAATCTTCCCCTTGCTTCGCGCATTGTTCCCCTACATAGGAAGCCTTTTTGTTTATCTGGCGAATGCGCAGTATACCCTGCGCTTGTTATGAAACGAAAGCGCAGTATATGACGATATCTTCCAGAGGCTTTCTTCATTCCCGAGTGCTTCAGACCGACGAGCAACACATGTTTTTGTTTTCCAGTTTTAAAATGTGCTCCTTTCCAGTAGATTAAAGCATCGTTTTCTACGAAAATAAAATAAAAATATTATTCAACCCTACCCAGATGAAGCACTGCCTGAAGGGCCTTCATGGACGGACCGCCTCTGTTTATGGATTTTTTACACCCAATTGCACGTGTCACAGGTACTACGTCACCAGTGCTTGTTAGTTCTGATTATAGTTACAGTTGTTGTCAGGTTGGCTGCCTCTTGAGAGTGGCCGGCGGCTCGGGAAAGTCCCCCGGGATGCTGACGTGCCGGGAACAGTAGTGTTCCGGTGACGGGCGGCCGCTGCTGCCCTCATCGCCACGTCACCCCGTCATGCCCGGACATGTCACAGCCACCCACCCTCTGCGTGGCGCCCTTCGCCCTCTGGCGGCCCGAGAGCCGGGCCGCCAAGCACTCGCCGGCTCGTCCGGTCCCGTCTCCGCCTCCGCCAAAACAGGCAGCAACATGTGACGGCCGGGCCCAATCGGCCGCACGCTCCTCCCCCTCCGAGACGATAACAGTGGCAGCCTCTGGGCTGGTCAGCGCCGGAAACAGGCCGCTAATTGAAAGGCGGCGCCGCCTTTGGCGGTGCGTCTGCTTACCGCCAGCATCATGCAATATTTATTGCGCGCGCACGTGATATCACCCAGCCACACATTTCCTTTCGCCGAAGCATGGTACGTGTAGATGGTTCAAGGACGACGTTTATAGAAGATATGTTGATTATTTTTTTTGTTAAGAGAATACTGATGTTTGAAATTGCAACAGCTAAAAACCAAATGGTAATAATGCCCCTGGTTCGTCATCTGCAAAACAGCGCTTGTGTCCAAGTTTACTCAGAACTTTGATGGTGAAGCTCTTGAGCAATACCCGTTATCATGGCTGTACAACTCGGCACTGTCTGAGGAATTCAGCCGGCCGTATTAGGCTGAATCAGTGTTGTCCCCTGGTTATATTCCGAAACTAATGACAGATAAATTATATTTCAAATTACGACTACGATCCGATAACCTGGTCCTGATTTTGCAACCTGCAATGCCATATATTGCATTGCAATTGCATCACTCATTTTGGTTAATGAAAAAATATTTCGACAGCTTGTAGCACTCATGAGCGCATTACGCTGAAGCTTCAATTCTTTGCACGCATATCGAGATTGTCAGACAGCTCGATTATGGTCAGAAACACACCTCGGGTTATGTATCTCAGATCACATCGTGTCAGAGTCATTCCTCGTCATAATTTGCTGATCGGATTAAGTTGTAGTTTTGCAGGCGAACTTTACACCAATAATCTGATAATTTTACCTCATTTTAGAATATACCGGTGGCATATTCTACCACAACGTAGAATATGCCACCGAACGTTTATCAAAACATGATGCAATCAGTTTAACAGGTTCAAAGCTTTATTATACTAGAGAGATTACGGACCCTAGAGTGAATTTTACATTTCACCCAACACAACCCTGATCCAATGTGGCAGAAACAGATGTCCCTAAAGATGTCACATCTAATATACTGGAGCCAATAGCCCTGTAACAGCCACCTGCGTCTCGCACGGTAACCTCGCATATCAGTAATGACAAATCAACCTACGATTGTCTTAATAAGATCATTACCATGAGCGGCGCCACCAGGGGGTGAGTGACAGGGGGACACCCCCCAAATATTTGGCATAGGGTAAACGCCCCCCCCCATAATCTTTGATCCCACGGAATTCCTCTTGCTTCCTTCCCGTAAGCAGCGTCTTATATCAAAGACTTGTGTGAGAAGATAGCGAAGGGAACCATACGAAGAATGATAACATGTAGGCATACCAGAATGTTCATCACAACGAATTTCTCTATAATCATTTATCCCACGCACACACACTCCATCGCTCCCTCCCCACCCAGCCTGACCTTGGCAATATATGTTTGAAGATCGAACGAATTTTTTCACAATCGACCAAGGTTTGTTTACAAAACAAAAAGTTACCAGAACAAAAAGAATGCCATGAAATGTCAATGTACTGAGTGGAGTATGGAATCTTGCCAAGCCGCCCGAGATAAACTGCGACCTCCTGGGCAGTTAATATTTTCCCCTCAAATTGTGTTCTAATAATTTCCAAATTAATTAGCTGAACAGCGTATGCCGTCTCGGTACCTATAGGTTCATGAAGATTCCACCTTTCCGCGTAAAATACTTCATAGGACACCTCAGGTGGTAAAACTATCAAATTGAAGTATTGTCGCACCTGTATGCTTTTAGGGTTTCTCCTTGATTGTCGGTATTTTCAAGGAATGTACTTTTGCAGTTTTATTTTGCAATTTATCACTGACAGGATGTGAATAACAAAACTTAAAAACGGCCAAGAGCTATATAGTGTAGCCCAAGCGACCTTGGTCGTCGAACATTCCACCGTGACTACTTATTTTGATGAATTATAATGGAAATATAATGGCCATCAAATGTTTGAGACGTCTCCCTATTGCCGTTTTCTTTGACCATAGGGAGACGGTTTCCCATAAAAACGACCGCATGGGAGGCGTCCCCCACGTCCCCCATTTTGGCACCGCACCAAAATCGAAGTGCAATAGGAGGATTACGATCAACATTCTGTGTTCCACGCAGTTGACTGTTGAGCGGAGCACACTGAAGTGACACATGTCGCATGCGCAGTTACATGCGCATCGTTCTGTGGCTGTTCCTCCTCCTCCTTCCGTTTTCTTTTACTCCTGGCAATTATTTGGAAGTCTTTTTCTTATTTCCTTTCTCATTGATCCTCCTTTGGCCTCAGTACCTCAGAGTTATATGGCTTTGCTTCAATCCTCTTGATGATGTGATGTTGATCTTCAAATGTCAATTCTGATTTGTGCAATACATCACAATGACAAACAGTAGTTTTCAGGATGTGTAGGGAGCAACATGCAAAGCGACATCAATCGCATGACAGTCATTTGCATCTATGACAACATTCCAGTTGACCAAGTTTGGTTCCATTAACCTGTCATGAACTTGACCTGACTTGACCTCGGTGACCTAACATGACCTTGAAACTATACAGCATAACAACATACATCAAACAAGTCGCTTGTGTTGCCAAGAACACTTCCCTTTTGCCAATATACGGGAAACGCATGAGCGCCGATTTTTGTGGTCTGGCGCTACGAAATGTTTTGACTTTAACGGTCCCTAACTCGGAAAAAAAATCTGACGATTTCCGTTTTTCTTGCTTTAAATGACGCGCCGGACATTTCTAAGCAGGTACGCAAAACATGGCGTATATCGACCAGTAAAATCTGGAGTTATGTACGAAAAACCTGAGGGGTGGGCGGATTTCGCCCCCCCCCCCTCCAGTGCGCGTGTTAAACCACGCAAATTGATTTGCTTCCTGTTTGTCGTACGCCCGGGTAGATAGAGACCACCTACTGTGATGTCGGTTACTTGGCTGTTGTGTTTCCACTCCAATGGTGGCAACATGGCGCCATAATTTTCGTCATGCTGAATCTGCATGTCGCTTCATTGTTTGATGTCATACAGCCTAGTGTTTACTTCGAATTACTCGTGGAACTTCCATCTAGCAAGACCCCTCTAGCACTTCCAGGCATTTTAGCCGCACCATAACCTTATTACACCCCGATAGTCTGGCGTTTGCAGCGAGCCATTCCCGAGAATCGCTTCCAGCGCCAAACAGAAGCACAACTTCCCACGTCGGGCGGCGGCGGTGGTACGGCCGTACACTCCGTCCGGCCCTGCTGACGGTGACCGGCACGGAGCAGCTGAGTGGCAGCGCGGGCGGCGGGGCGGTGGTACGGCCGTACACTCCGTCCGGCCTCGCTGACGGTGACCGGCACGGAGCAGCTAAGTGGCAGCGCGGGCGGCGGGGCGGTGGTACGGCCGTACACTCCATCCGGCCCTGTTGACGGTGACCGGCACGGAGCAGCTGAGTGGCAGCGCGGGCGGCGGGGCGGTGGTACGGCCGTACACTCCGTCCGGCCCTGCTGACGGTGACCGGCACGGAGCAGCTGAGTGGCAGCGCGGGCGGCACGGCAGTCGCAAGTCGGCCCACCGCTGCCGGTCATACTCTCACAGTCGACGGCCGACCGCTGCCGGTCATACTCTCACAGTCGACGGCCGCAGACACTCCGCGCTCCCACCGCGGTGGCACCGGCGCACCGTTCCACCGCCCGATGTCGGCCGGCGCCCCGCAGACAGAGCGGCGTCGGCAGACGGTCCGGTCACCGACACGGCGCTGGTCCACGGACCACTGGGCCAGGCTAGTGTACTGACCATCGGACCAGACCAGACCACTAGCTATCGGGCCGCACCAAAGTTCTGATCGCAAGACTAGACCAGAGCACTGGCCACCTAACTAGACCAGAGCGCTGCCCGCCAGACTAGACTAGTTTAGAAAAGGTAGATCGTGTCTCACAAATCTCTTGGACTTTTTAAATTTTGCTACAGAACAATTTGATCAGGGAAATCAGGTTGATGTAGCATATCTTGACTTTAGTAAGGCCTTTGACAAGGTACCCCATAAACGGTTAATGATGCAGCTTCAGGTCCATGGCATTGCAGGTAGCATCCTAAAATGGATTGAGTTGTGGCTTTCAGATAGACAGCAGAGAGTGATGCTTAATGGTACAAAGTCATCATGGCAAAATGTTCTTAGTGGAGTCCCTCAGGGGTCGGTACTGGGGCCACTGTTGTTCATTATATTTGTGAATAGCATTGAATGTGGCCTAAGCAGTAAGGTTTTGAAATTTGCGGATGATTTGAAGATCTTTAGGGCAATAACAGGGCACAATGAGCAGGTTTTGCTGCAGAACGACTTAGACGAGCTTGTGAAGTGGTCCGAAAAATGGCAAATGAAGTTTAATTTTGATAAGTGCAAAGTCATGCATGTAGGTAGGCAGCATATGAAGGCGCCATACTTGATGGATGGCCAAGTACTATCTGTGACTGAGCAGGAGAAGGACTTAGGTGTTATTTTGAACACAAAATTGGGGGCATCAGAACAGACCAAAGAAGCCAGGAAGAAGGCACTAAGAATGCTTGGGGCGATACAGAGGAATGTGTCATACAAAAGTGAGGAGGTCATCAGGAAGCTTTACTGTGCATATGTCAGGCCACATTTGGAATGCTGTGTCCAAGCTTGGTCCCCTAGTTATGAGAAAGATTGTTGGCTTTTAGAGAGAGTACAAAAGAGGGCAACAAAAATGGTGAATGGTAAAGGCAACCTGGCATATGAGGAAAGATTGAAGAAATTGAATATGTTTTCACTTAGATATAGAAGGCTGAGAGGAGATCTCATCGAGGTTTTTAAATTTGTTCATGGTCAGGAACAGGGATATCTCAGGGAAATGTTTGAATTTAACAGAAATGATGCAATTAGAGGTCATCAATTCAAAATTAAAGTTAATCACAGCAGGACAAGGTTAAGACAGTCTTTCTTCACCAACAGGGTAGTAGAACACTGGAACCAGCTGCCAGAAACAATTGTCAGTAGCAACACACTGAACATCTTTAAAAACGGCATAGACAATCATTATAAGAATAGGGGGCTTGTTTTTCTGTATTCCAGGGAGGGTTGATTGACATATTTGGTGGGCAACTGGTTCAGTGTACAAAGTGCAACCAAGAAGGGCCATTGTGGCTCATAGTTGCACTGATCTTTTATGTCTTTATGTCTAGACCAGGGCACTGGCTACCTGGCCAGACCAGAGCGCTGTCCGCCAGACTAGACCAGAACACTGGCCACCTGACCAGACCAGAGCGCGCTGTCCGCCAGACTAGACCAGAACACTGGCCACCTGACCAGACCAGAGCGCTGTCCGCCAGACTAGACCAGAGCACTGGCCACCTGGCCAGTCTCGGGCGCTGACCGTCAGACCGGACCAAGGCATTGACCATCTGACCAGACCAGAGCGCTATCCCTCAGACTGGACGAGAGCGCTTGCCATCGGACCAGACCAGAGCGCTTACCACTCTTTGGAGCGGCGCCGCGCGTTACATGGACTACCCAGAAGGCAGCAGACGGGTCAGGTGCGGCATGGACACCGGCGGTCACGTGACTCGGATTGTTCTCGCACGGGGTGCTCTCATTTTGCTAATTTGATTTCGGGTCCACGAATCCCAGTAAATATTCCTCGACCGGTACCCACTGCTGGAAGACAACAGCCACATATTGACGCTCCTCAGCCTGAAGTGTCGCACCGTGAATGAGGCCGGTAAGAACATGCCGGGAAAATGGGCAGACATGCAGCAATTCTGTTAGCTTTTTTAAGAGATTCGTACGACATGGGTGAATATGAGTCAATGTCGTATCGCATCATAATCCATGAAGAGTAGATGAATATGCTTATCATAAGGATTCCGCATATACTTGGTATTCTGCGTTGGTGTTGGCAGCCCATGGTTCACATGGAAACACACCCGTCTGATTCTGATCTATGTCAAGGCGAATCATAGGAATTGCCGTATACACTACCTCTGTGTCAGCTGGCCCTGGGACAGGACTGGTCTGAATATCGTCCACAAGAGAAGCATAGACGGTGCCGAATCGCGAGCGTCAGCCGACGGGCGCCACCACCCAGTCGACGGTGCTCACGCACACCTCGAGCCTTCAGCGGCCGCGATCACAACGAATAGCTCATTAGGACGCCACTGGCTTCATTAAAACATTAGCTGTTTTTGCCTGCGTGCGTCAATTAAGCGCAGGCGGGGCGGGCTGTTGCGGAGGCACGCGATCGATGTGGCTCTGCCGTCTGGGAATCGCATCTGGGCGGCGGCGGCCGTCTGCAGTGTATCAGACAAGCCCCTGTCGTCTCCGACACGGCAGCACTAGCATGAGAGCCCGCTGCGGGCCCGCGCAACAAGACGGCCGCATTTGAGTCGCACGTCAGAAGTTCCGGTTGTCCTCAAGTTAACTGGAGGCAAGGTCGCCATAACCAACCCGACGCAGCGAGATGCTCCCGAACATGGTGACCGACGGTACGAAGAGAAGTACTTGATAAAACTTCTTTGCAAGGTGCGTGGGTACAGAACGTTCAGAGTTTCGCATGATCTTCCTCCTTGAAGGAAGCGAAGCTCGTTATCGTTCTTGACTTTGGGATATTAACGAAACGAGAACCGACTAATTGTTCCCTTATTTACATTTCATAATGAACATTTCGTGTCACAATGTTTGTGAAGATTGCTTACAGTGTTTACACGCAATGCTTGCAAGCATTGTCTGCATTATTTTGTTAATGTTTAAAATGGCCAGCGACTGAAATACTTACTATGTGTAAAAGAAAGAGAACGCTCCATCGCCTTCCGACAGATACCAAAAGAAAGATCATTTGAAATTATGACGCTTTTGGTACCGATAGAAGCTGGAATCACAAACAGTAACCAGTGCTGTTAGCGACTGATCCAGGATTTGGTCCAGAGGGCACTTAAAGTTTTGGTGTCTCTTTGGAGGTTAGGGCCTCTTCTCT
>JAOTOM010003467.1:35000-60000 GCA_034440615.1 Ashinkailepas kermadecensis
GCTAAGACTCAGCTGATGATATTGGGCAGCGCACAAAATCTGCATGCCTTACCGGATATCACGGTGAAATTTCGCGATTACGATCTACCCACCATTTCAGACTGCAAAAATCTCGGACATATTTTCGGTCCTCGCTCAGCTGGGACTCATGCATCTCAGAAATGACTCGGCGTTGTTTTGGAGTTTTGTGTGGTCTATCGCATCTGAGGGGTCACCTTCCATCTGCTGTCATCTCCGCGCTGGTCAATGCCCTGGTCTTCTCGCAGATCCGCTACTGTATTTCTGTACACGGTAACGGAGCCAAAAAGAACCTATCTCGTCTTCCAAAAATTACGAACTACTCAGCAAGAGTAATTTTCGGCCACAAAAAGTTTGACCATGTTTCTGATCTGCTGAGGAGACTGGGCTGGCTCAGTGCGAAGAACCTGACCAGGCCACCCTGAACACAGAACAGAACAGAACAGAACCACCCTGCTCCTCACGCACAAGGTGCGCCATCATGGAGAGCCGGAATCACTGGCTCATGGTCTCACCACCATGGCGGAGATTCGTGACCGAACCACCAGTCAGGACCATCACTCATATGTATTTTCTACCGGTCTCGCACTGAGATGGGGAAGAGGCGATTTAGCTCAAGAGCACCGCTGCTGTACAACTCGTTGCCACCCGAGCTGATGACGAGTCTGTATCTGCATCTGTATCTGAATGTAACCACGTGACCGGACGGTCTGTCCACTTGACGCAGCGAACGGGAAGCACGTGCTACTAAAGGCACTTTCTCTGAACAACAGTTGCGAGTATATACATGAAAATATTTAAATAAAAGCGGGTAATAATTGTAATGCATCTTAAGCGGATGAGAGCAAATGAGCCCAATTAAAAATCATTCCGATTTCAAAAGCGTGAGAATATCGTCGGACCGGATCCTAAATAGTTCTGTTTTGTATTTTCTCTGGAGTAAACTGGTTCGTGCTTCTCGTTAATCGTTTGGAATTTAGGGCTCGCGAACTTCAGGGTCATTGTATCGGGGTGTCGTCCTCGCCCCTAATGACACTACGATTGTCAATGCAATAATCCACCTTTATTTTCGTCGGAGTTTTTTTAAGAGTAGTGGATGCTTGACCACCGATATTTGCGCTTCAGAATTAAACCTCTGCTGTTTCTAAGCATGCCGAAATCCTGTTCCGCCGCACATCGGTGTTTCGCAGGAATGAGAGAATGTTACTACTCAAAGAGGGAGATGGCAATGCAATTAATTCCACCATTATTCCAAATGATTTGATAACCCAAATTGCGCATGGACACATGATAACACTAGCCACCATTTCCCCAAGATAGAACGTGACAGCTGAGTTTTCTATACCACTTGAGTGGCGCGAGCAGCTAGCACACCGGCGCTCCGACAGATGTGCCATTGGACCGGCTGGTGCAGCCCAGACGGCTGACGGCTGACCAAGACTGATTTTCAGGTCAGCCTGTCGGCAGCGGGCGACCGCACAACGCCGGCGGAGGTCGGCGGTGGTCGGCCCATCGCCACCACTGCCACTGTCGTGCTCCACATGGCAGCGAGCGCACGGGGCTCAACAAGCCAATTTGCTCGGCAAGCAGCGCACACGCCGCGACCAATCGGCGTGCGACCGCAGCGGCGGCGTGACCTGCCCCCTGGCAGACACACATTGCCCGCGGTGGCCGGCGGCGTGACCTGCCCCCTGGCAGACACACATTGCCCGCGGTGGCCGGCGGCGTGACCTGCCCCCTGGCAGACACACATTGCCCGCGGTGGCCGGCGGCGTGACCTGCCCCCTGACAGACACACATTGCCCGCGGTGGCCGGCGGCGTGACCTGCCCCCTGACAGACACACATTGCCCGCGGTGGCCGGCGGCGTGACCTTCCCCTGGCAGACACACATTGCCCGCGGTGGCCGGCGGCGTGACCTGCCCCCTGGCAGACACACATTGCCCGCGGTGGCCGGCGGCGTGACCTGTCCCCTGACAGACACACATTGCCCGCGGTGGCCGGCGGCGTGACCTGCCCCCTGGCAGACACACATTGCCCGCGGTGGCCGGCGGCGTGACCTGCCCCCTGGCAGACACACATTGCCCGCGGTGGCCGGCGGCGTGACCTGCCCCCTGACAGACACACATTGCCCGCGGTGGCCGGCGGCGTGACCTGTCCCCTGACAGACACACATTGCCCGCGGTGGCCGGCGGCGTGACCTGCCCCCTGGCAGACACACATTGCCCGCGGTGGCCGGCGGCGTGACCTGCCCCCTGGCAGACACACATTGCCCGCGGTGGCCGGCGGCGTGACCTGCCCCCTGGCAGACACACATTGCCCGCGGTGGCCGGCGGCGTGACCTGCCCCCTGGCAGACACACATTGCCCGCGGTGGCCGGCGGCGTGACCTGCCCCCTGGCAGACACATTGCTCGCGGTGGCCGGCGGCGTGACCTGCCCCCTGGCAGACACACATTGCCCGCGGTGGCCGGCGGCGTGACCTGCCCCCTGGCAGACACATATTGCTCGTGGTGGCCGGCGGCGGGGCCGGCGCGCCGGCCGCCAGTCGAGCCGGCGATTCACACGGGCCGGGATGACCCGTTCGTAATGGTCGCTTCCGGACAGCGCTGGGAACACGGGAACCGCGGGACGCAATCGTGTGAGAACGCGCCAGATCCGCCTCGGCGAAACAGCGCTAAACGATCGGGAAAACAGCGCCGGCGGGGTCCGGCCGCGGCGAAACGTGCGCACATCCTGGACGTAATGGTGGCCCGTCGACGGCCGCCGCTGGCGCCAGCAGTCTGCCTGCGTGCTGTCGAGCCGGCTCTGGGCGGACCGTGGTGCTGGTGGCCCGCACTCCGGAGATCAGCTGAGCAGGCGCTCAAGTCTACACACTGCACACGCTGGTCATGCGCCATCTGTGCACACTGGGCGCCCTGAGTTCTGAACAATGGCGGACATTGGCCGAATTGGATGGCGAGCGACATCGGCAGTTGCACCGGGAACTTTGTCTGAGGTAGAACAAAACATCGTTTTTCTGTTAGAGATGTAGTGGAGGGAAATAACGCGATTGCAGTCTCCAGCGGCGTTTCGGCTGGCTGGTACACTCGCCTGCAGTGAAATGTTCTAGGGGACCTTTAACTATGGCTGGCCGCTAGGAACGTAGGCTGTGACGCTCCACAACAATAATTACTGGTAGGCTGCGCCGCTGCACAGTTATGCGTTGCGTGACAGCTTCACCACGGGCAAGTGTCCGAGCCATAGGTGACAATTTGCCCTGCAGCTATGAAGTGAGAAACACTGGTCTACTCTGTTCCCGCCTTGCATTCCTCAGTCGGCCAAACAACATTGGCAGTTCAACGAGCAGGCTACCACTGGACTCCTGCCGACAAGCAACAATTGATAGCGGTGGATTTCTGACTCCAGCAACACAGAATGAGCTGGAAAGGTTAGAAGAAGCTCGATTGCAAAGATGTAGTTAAAGGACATGGGAGGTTTATGATGTCAATGAAGCATTATCTGGCCCAAAAATAATAATAGAATGTCCAACATTTATACTTTTGAGAAATGTAGTTCGAATTCTTTCTGGGGTGGCTTTATGGAACAGGATCCAATTGCTAAGCATAGCTTGTCGCGTGAACCCTGTCCTTACCACCCGATCCATGTATTGCAGTTTACAGTAGAAATTGGGCAAAACGCTTCACGTGCTATGAATACACCGACATGGCCACCCCGGTAGCTCGCTTTCGACCTTATCGTGCCAATTGCCAACTGATCCTCCCGTCCGGGAGCTAAAAGCGAGCAGACGAGGGGACTCGAACCAAGACTCGTCAAGACAAGGGAGACCGGTGCGGGATAGCTCTCTAACCAACTGAGCCACCGGTGCAGCAAGTCCCGAGGAGGCACTTGCTGGCTTAATTCAGATTCACTGACAAGTCGATTAGTTGCTTAATTAATTACACCTATTTCATTGAGAATCACAAGTTGTTGGGCGTTAAGCATATGCTGTATGATATATTATTATTTATTGTATATATTGTGTACTGAATTGCAAGCGACATACTCATATTTATGTGAGGATAAAATATTTCTTCACGCGGATGCCATCCAACTATTTTATCATAAAAAGTGTTTGCTTATATTACCTCAGCACGACATGTAACGGCCGTCCGTCATTCTTAGTGTGAAACCACCGATAATTATTGGAAGACTGAGCAGGATTAAATCCATAGTTGGATGTGTGTGTGTGTGTGTGTGTGTGTGAATTGAACCACTTTCTATGCTTTCCATGCCATGTTTTCTATGCTGCATATAGCATGTTATTGATCAATGCTGATAGCGGTGAAAAATGGCTTCGACGTTCGACAAACTTGACCTTTGAGTCGATTAAAAATGCTAAGCCCTTAAGCAAAAATTGCACACTGGGAGAACATGTTTTTCTCAGTTCAACGCTTTTAAGGCGCGTATTTTGTGATCCGTGTCGGCGCCAAGCCGAGGTTGTAGCGTAGGCTCTGATAACATAAACCCAATCGTGCAAATCCAGATTAACATGTTGCTTGTGTCCTGAATTTAGCGTGTAATCAATGCCTCGATATGGTAGTCCGACTAACCATGAACCTCCTTGGCCTGTTGCCAGCCCACCTTCGCCGGGTCACATGATAAGCGCCAGATGCGTATAAGAAACCGAACCCTCCTTGCCGTGACCTGTTCGATTCCATGGTGATGATGTTGAAAAAGCTGCATTGTCCTATGCTTAATAGTTGCGAATTTTTAGCCTATGAAAAGCGATGTGGCTTGCAGGAGCCGTGTCAACCCATGGCGGCAATTCAACTTAAGAAAAATCAGCTAGCTTAGGCAAAGCTCCGGTCTCCAGTCTTCCTCATTCAATAGCATCCGAAGAGGGTTCAAAGGAAGCAACCGCATTATATCAACTGGTATGTCAAGTGTCATCTATTCCTTTGCATCGTTTCCCACTGCCTTCGAAGCATTTCATTTACGCACTCTGACACCAATTCGCATGTTTTCGAAGAAACTGTAATCTGTCAATTCCATATATATATATATGTATCAATACTTACATACCTGTATGGCCTAAATTTATCGCGTTAAATGGGTCGATCTACCCATTTAATGATGGTTTCAGCCCGATCCCAAATCTGCTGAGCTTTCGCATGGAGCCTATGTGCATTGTCTGGAAAGAATTACTTCAAATCGCCTTTGAACCAATCGCTCACATCCAACATTTTTTTATCAGCAGCCATATCAACCCATCCATAGGACGCCACTGTTATAATTGAAAACAAAAGAAAATGTCCGAGGCTTCCATGGGACACTGATCCCAAACGTAATCATACACAGCATCATCACACGTCACGATTCGTTGGAAAGGCTCAGACTGCACAAAGTACGATAATAAGCAAATAATCATCGAAATCCTGAGCATGTCCTAGCTACGAAGAGCCAGTAGTGTTACTAAGCATATTGCATGTATTTAAATGTCATGCAATTATGATTGCAAAGTGATACCGGCTAAAATTAAATACTCACCTCAACAATTGCAGCATCTTCCTCTGCAGTGGTTGTCCGCTTGCGGCCAGACCTTCCCTTGTCCTCGTACGCAACTCGCCTTCTGCCTGATAGCGGTTCCACTACTTCGCCACCGTCTGTGCGCTCCTTGCAATTCTTCTGTCGCATTCACTGTGACTGAATCATAATTTCTTGATGTTGACTAGTTTTCCCTTTTCAAAATAATTGAAGTGGTAGCCCATGTCTGCGTTATAAACGATCCAATGCTGTCGGTGCGACTGAGGCGCAAATGCAGTAAAATCACTGACCTGTCTGTCCTCTTAAAGGTTGCAGAGCGAATGGTTACGTGATCATCGAAGAGGCAGATTCCCATCCATGGACACTGGCCCAATGGTCAATCTGGTAGACTGTCACGTAATGTCTGACTGTGAAGCGGCGCAACAAAGAATGACGGATGGCCCGGTTACATTTCGGTCTGAAGCAACATAAACTAAACACTTCTTATTGTAAAATAGTTGGATGGTATCCGCTTGAAGTAATATTTTATCCGCGTAGAAATCTGAAGATGTCGCTTCTAATACAGCGCACAATGTATGCATAAAGCATAATTATTTATCACACAACATAGGCCATACGCCCAAAAATGTGTGATTATCAATGAAACAGGTGCATTTTAATCGTTATTAATCGGTTCGTTAATGCATCTGATTTAAGTAAGCAAGTGCCGCCTAGGGATTTGCCACCCCGGTAGGTCAGTTGGCTTGGGCACTGGCCTATGCTGGTCTCCCCTGTCCTGGCAAGACAGGGTTCGAGTCGCTGCACGCGCTCGCTTTTAGCCCCTGGCTGGGAGGAGGGTCAGTTGGCAACTGGCACGATGATGTCGAAAGCGAGCTACCGGGGTGGCCTTGTGAATGCACTGGCGGCATGTGAAGCGTTTTGCAAAGTTTCTACTATGCTGGTCTCCCCTGTCCTGACAAGACGGGGTTTGAGTCGCTGCACGCGCTCGCTTTTAGCCCCTGTCTGGGAGGGTCAGTTGGCAACTGGCACGATGATGTCGAAAGGGAGCTACCGGGGTGGCCGTGTGAATGCACTGGCGGCATGTGAAGCGTTTTGCAAAGTTTCTACTGTAGAACTGCAATTCATGGATCGGGTTATGCAGCCAGGGCCCACGCAACAAGGTCTGTTTAGCAATTTGATCCTGGTTTATAAAGACACCACAGCAAGATTTCGAACTAAAGTTCTAAAGAGTGTAAAGGTTAGAAATTCTATTACTATTTTTAGGGTAAGAGAATGCTCCGTTGACATCATAAACCTCTCATCTCCTTTCACTACATCCTTTGCAACCGATCTCCTTCTAACACTTCCAGCTCATTCTGTGTTGCCGAAGTCCGAAATCCACAGCGATCAAATGTTGCTTGTCTACAGGGCTCCGGTGGTGGACCGCTTGCTGAACTGCCAATGTTGTTTGGCCGACTGAGGACTGCAAGGCGGAAACAGCGTAGACCCATGTTTCTCACTGCATGGCTGCCTGGCAAATGACCACGTGACGACCGCACAAGCGAATACCTACGGTCACGCAACGTATAACTGTGAAGCGACGCAGTCTACCAGTAATTATTGGTGTGGAGCGCCACAGCCTACGTTCTTAGCGGCTAGCCATAGTAAAAGGTCCTCTAGAACATTTCACTGCAGGCGAGTGTACCATATATATTTTCCCCTGCATTTGTTTGGCCTGCCGGGACCTGTCTCGCCGCGTTACATGTCGTTTGAGGACAGCCTGATGTGTCCCACAGACACGCTGTGGTTTCTCAATGGGGGATCTGGCAGCCCATTTTGGAGAAGACTAATTAAATATTCTTGTGGACCATGGACACAGCAACCATCAATACTTCCAGTAACTGTTTGATTTGGAATGCTTCAAACGTAGGGATGGTTGAAGCTTTTGTTTGCCTTCATGACATCAATCTAGAAAAGCTTATAAAATATAAGTATAGCAAACTAGAAACTGCTAGACTCGTGACATGAACTAAGAACTGCTGAAGCGAGCCGAAAGTACATTTTCTCCAACTTTGCTCACCTTGGGGAACATCACCCGTCCGGTCCGCTTGAGTTACTTCTAGATCTTCCTATGATTTACTTCTAGATCTTCCTATGGCTATTGCGAAGCTGGGCTCCGAATCATTTCTACCATTAGCCGGTATGCTCCTCAGGGCATGGTACCTCCAATTACGCTGTGTGCCTAAATTCTGGAGTCGTCATGATTTTTGTGAAGCCCGTTTGACAGCATCTTATTCTTGAAAGAGGTGGTCCTGTTATCCTTAATTTTGTCACCTATCTGTGGGCATGTTGACGTATTTTATGTCACTCCATTATCCACTTCCATGTATTGAAACATACATTAAGAAGGCTGATGTCGCATGTTTCAGCTGAGATTTATTAAGGCCTCCTCAGTTCTGATTCATGATAGAAACATTGGCTATAAGCACACGATTATCAGAGATAATTACAAATTCATATCACAATCACAATAGCGTAGATAGGACGTGTTCTGAAGTTGGGGTGAGCGACAATACAAATATCCTTTGTACACAGTCGCGCACACTACCCTCTGAGGTCTGAGCAAGCCTTCCAGCATTACGTCTTCATAGCACAAGGGTTTCACACTCATCCCACGGTACATGATACGTCCATCCATATAAAGGCATGTATGTACACAAACCGCTTCTACACCTATGAACCATCAACATACAAACATAGAAATATAAGGTCGGACGTTGCCGCAGATGGACTGGCGAACCGGTGAACGAAATCACAGAAACAAACATAACACGCCTACAATCAGATATCACAGTTGAGCATAATATGATGCGTTGACTTGTACAGGAACATGTAGGTCAGTGACCTCTGCGCGACGTCAGGTCGCTGTCCTAGCCTGACCTGGTCACACCGCATCACCGTGCAGTCCAAGCGTTCTGCGGTGACCCGACCCGACGTAGGTCACTCGGCAAAGCTCGGACACTGTGAAGCGAGCCTGGAGGGCTGCGCAACTGACTATGACCGGAGGGCCGTCACCAGCGCCGACAGCAGCGCCAGCGCCAGTGTCGCAGCTGCCGCCTCGACACTGCTGGCGCAGCTCTGCTGGCCGGGCCGAGCTGTGGGAAGGGCGCGTCCTGACGTTAGTCACGACGATCTCGCCGAATGCTCTCATGTAACAGAACTTGGATGATGCTTTATTCGTGAGCAACAAATGACAATACAAATATGTGTGCGCAGTGTTGGCATCTATCGAGGCTGACGTAGCATTGTGCTACAACAGCATTTGCATTGGTTCGTGAGTCACGGGGATCAATCAGTCAGCCGGCGTTTGGGGTTGAGACGGGCGATGCACACTGTTATGCATAATGGATACTCAATCTGTAGTGGACATCAAGGGTCAAACGTGATAGTTGCTCACCTATGATGGGTTTCCAGGGCTGAATGCTGAGCTACTCACCTGTGATGGGTCTCCAGGGCTGATTGGTGGGTTGCTCACCTGTGATGGGTTTCCAGGGCCGAGTGGTGGTGGGCCGGGTGGCCGGCAGGCGGGTGGTTTTGTCCCGCGGCGGCTGGGGCCGCCGCAGCGCAGGCCGGGTCGCCAGTGACGGCGGCCGCGTTCTCCGGCTGCTGGTCGGGGCGGGCGTCGGCGTGGTGGGGATCAGCAAGTTGATGTTGTAACACGAGGCGATCTTGGTGATGAGCATGCCGGTGCGCGTGGGATCGACGCGGCGTCGGCAGCTGTCGTCGGTGCCGGCCTCGCCGATGTAGACGCGCCCGTCGGCCATTACCCGGCCGGCGAAGCACTCGTAGGAGAGCACGTCGCGCCGCTGAGTGTACGTGTACATGACGTTGCCCTCGGACCACGTGCCCAGACAGCGGTACTCGCGCTCTGGGGACGTGCACATCAGTTGGTCAGCTGATGGACACCAGAGGCAGGGCCACCCTATCTCCATTGATTACAACTACCTGGTGTGTATGAAACATGCACAACTGATAAAGTCGGCTTTGTATTGAGGTCAGGGGTGGATACGGGGGGCATTGGGGAATATGCCCCCATGGGAAGTGGCGCCCCTCCAGCCAACAGAAGGCGCCCCGAGAATGCTCGAGTACATTTCCTCCCCCCCCACACACTCAATATAATTTTCTGCCAGAGGCGTCCCTTGGTGAGGAATAGTCGCACCTTTGGAAGGAAAAGACGCTCCTTCAGTGTGCTCAAATTCATCCCCCGCGTCCGCTCACGGATTTCCAAACAATGGCGCCCCTCCGGGTACTTTCGCAGTGGCGCCGGTCCACACAGGTGCGACAACATAACAATTCCTGGATCCGTCCCTGGGTGAGGTCTTGTATTTCCATGCCAATCCATATGGTTAAAGTTCTTGCGAAGCATTATTCGGAGTTAGTGGGGAACTCCCCGAATTTGTATTTAAGCTGTTGCAATCCGTACATAATGCATCACGCAAGACAAAATCATGCCAATGGCAAGGCTTCTTAACTATCTGCCCGATATGATGAGAGCATCAGATAAACTCTACTCCGAAACATGAAACAGGTGGAACACAGCTGCTAGCATTCCATGCAACAAATCATGCGCGGGCACTCCCAAAGCATTCCAATCAGCATTGGCGGCATTCTAACTCGCACAAAGCTAATGAGCCGACGATAACTGCCAGTGAGCTGGAGCAGACCGCACCCCGGTTTGTGCACCAAATACCACAGGCGGTGACACACATGCCATGCAGCGAATGGTGGTGCACTCACGTGGCAATCGCACGGTAATATTGAATATTACGTCCGAAGCCGGGACCTGGTCAGTGGGCTATCTCTGGTGCCGTGTGGGGTATTCACAATTTGGCCAGGATCCGTTGCGCCCGGTATGAAAAAAAAACATTATAACAGGAAAGTCGGATAAATCTATAGCGAAGTCAAGTATCAAACAAAGGTTATTAAGTGCTTTCATTGCGTTAGCTTCCATAAAGAGTATCTGTCGGATTTCAGAGTTTTAGTTCTCTTGCAACAAATTACAGGAATTGACAAAGGAAACTTTAAAGCTGTTCAGATTACGGAATTCATGCAAAATGCGCGAAGTCTGATCTCAGGACGAAGAAACCCAATGAGAGCCTCCGGCCGGGACCGGAGTTTTCGGTGACGGCGAGGCTGGCGAGGCCAGAGGTGACGGCGAGGCCGGCGGTGACGGTGAGGTGAGAGGTGACGGCGAGGTCAGCGCATGGGTCTCGCCGTCACCTCCGTGGCACAGCCAGCCCGCCGACTGCCGGTGGCAGTGTGGCTGCGTCAGAGACGGTGACGACCGGTGGGCCGCCGGCCGGTGGCCTGGTGAGCGCGGCGGCACCAGCTGAGTGGCGCACACGACCGCCGGCCGGTGGCCTGGTGAGCGCGGCGGCACCAGCTGAGTGGCGCACACGACCGCCGGCCGGTGGCTTGGTGAGCGCGGCGGCACCAGCTGAGTGGCGCACACGACCGCCGGCCGCGCCGTCCGCACACACCCAATTAGCATTCCTGCAGTGCCGGCGCGGAGGTCACCAAACACATGTGAACTGCCACCGCAATATTTCAGCGCGCCGCTCTAACGACGGCACGGCAAAAAGGCGCGCCCGCTCGGCCGACCGGGCAGCACGTGCGCCGCCGCCGGTGCAGGGGAGGTCCACCTGTCCTGGGGACCCAGGCGAGCTTCTCTGGTCCAGGAGACGTCCACCGATACAGCACTGTTGTAGGGGGACATCCGCCGCCGCCGGCACGTGGCCACTCAGCTCCCGCTGTCGATGGCAGCGTCTCTGACGCTCGGCCGCCGCCGCAATGTTCCCAGTGTCGATGTGTGGCCGGTATTTAATGACGGTCTCTCCTGTGTGTAGCAGCTGTGCAAGACACCAAACAATGCTGAGAGATGAAGAAGAAGAAGAACCTTGGGTTCTTTTGCGACGCATTCAACCGCTAGGTTACATAGCGTCGCCAACCTCTCACGCCGATTGGTCGTGGGTGGACTCGGTAAATGCCGTCGGTTGTGAGATTCGAACCCACAATCTTGCGATCAAGAGTCCGACGCTCTACCAACTGAGCTACCGCGGCCCCCCATGCTGAGAGATGCACACTGCTTCGTCCGCATTTGTTCATCGGCCACTAGCTCCCCAGGTTTCCAGCCGGTGAAACCAGACTTCTCTTGGCGTCCAACCATGAACGTCGCGTATACCGCAACGTAAATCAGCCAATTATAGTGCGCACGCTGTTGGTTAATTCCGGAGAGTTGGAGGAATTTACGACACGCTCAGACCACTGGCCCGCGCCGCATCTGACATGCTCTGCCACTGGCACCGGTCATATTCTCCTCAGACCGGTACTTTCTGCCTGACACGGTTTTACAATCATGTGCTGCCATCAGAAGCGACCACTTGCCGGGAGCGGCGGCGGAACTGACGAGTGTACGGTGTCGTGCAGCCGCGCCGCTGTGTACGCGGCGTGACGCGGTGCCGCGTCACCAGCCGTGGTCGTCCTCACCGCTGTGTACGCGGTGTGACGCGTTTCCACGTCACCAGCCGTGGTCGTCCTCACCGCTGTGCCGCGCCGCTGTGTATGCGGCGTGACGCGGTGCCACGTCACCAGCCGTGGTCGTCCTCAACGCTGTGCCGCGCCGCTGTGTACGCGGCGTGACGCGGTGCCACGTCACCAGCCGTGGTCGTCCTCAACGCTGTGCCGCGCCGCTGTGTACGCGGTGTGACGCGGTGCCGCGTCACCAGCCGTGGTCGTCCTCGCCGCTGTGCCGCGCCGCTGTGTACGCGGTGTGATGCGGTGCCACGTCACCAGCCGTGGTCGTCCTCACCGCTGTGCCGCGCCGCTGTGTACGCGGTGTGATGCGGTGCCACGTCACCAGCCGTGGTCGTCCTCACCGCTGTGTTGGCCGCGCCGCTGTGTACGCGGTGTGATGCGGTGCCGCGTCACCAGCCGTGGTCGTCCTCACCGCTGTGGGGTGTGAGGGGGGTTGTCCGCGCCGCTGTGTACGCGGTGTGACGCGGTGCCACGTCACCAGCCGTGGTCGTCCTCACCGCTGTGCCGCGCCGCTGTGTACGCGGTGTGACGCGGTGCCGCGTCACCAGCCGTGGTCGTCCTCACCGCTGTGCCGCGCCGCTGTGTACGCGGTGTGACGCGGTGCCACGTCACCAGCCGTGGTCGTCCTCACCGCTGTGTACGCGGTGTGACGCGGTGCCACGTCACCAGCCGTGGTTGTCCTCGCCGCTGTGTACGCGGTGTGACGCGGTGCCGCGTCACCAGCCGTGGTCGTCCTCGCCGCTGTGTACGCGGTGTGACGCGGTGCCACGTCACCAGCCGTGGTCGTCCTCGCCGCTGTGTACGCGGTGTGATGCGGTGCCACGTCACCAGCCGTGGTCGTCCTCGCAACGGCGCCGACACGCGCCGCGCTGGTACAAAGGCACGCGGCCGAGCGTCAGCCGCCGCCGCCGCCCCATTCAGCTCCCAATTCGGCACGGACAAGCGGAATTCCGCCGCGTCTGGCCGCGCCGTGACGTGAAGCAGCTCGTGACCCATGAGAGGGCTGCATGTCACGTAACATGACGTGGTAACTTTTACCCCAGCCGTGTGGTGACAGTCCTGATAAATGCACTCATCGCGGCGCTCGGGTTTCCAAGGCCGGACCCAGCCGACATAAAAACGCATACCGACGGCGTACTAAAATCTGATGTCGCTATTAATGAGTCTAGAGTAAAGGGGTGCACTTCTACAATCACCAGAAGTGCGATGTATATGAAGCAAAACATTTCTACATGAGGCGACAAACATGACAGTTCTGATTTCAATAACTGCCTGCCGGACACCAATCTCACCGGCGGGCCTTGTGATCAATTGTTTTCGGTGCCCACTCTTCGTCAGTTTTGTTTTGGAATGTCACGTATGCGGTCTGACATTCCTGCCAAATTGTGCAGTGGTGACCGTGACCACTGACGACATGCCGACCTGAGGGCGCGGCACGCTAAACTGGTGTAGCTGCAGCCGCCTGCCTGGATCAGCATCCGGCCGTGGGTGGTCCGACCGGCGCCACAGGTGGTGCCGATCAGCCTGCTCTGCTGGTGGTCAGTTCCCCAGTCACAGCCTGCTCTGCTGGTGGTGAGTGAACACTGCTGTGGTCACCTGGGATCCTGCCCAGCGAGGCCGAACAACAATTTGCATCGCTTCACATGCGGTGCGATAATGGTGAGAGGCTGGCGTGGACCTGATGTACGTGCCTGGCCAGCTCTGGGAACGACAGCCATCGAACCGGCACGTTCTGTGCGTTATGCGAGCTCCACGATGAGAAAAACATGCCGAACAGTCGGCCGGGGAGTTGTGGAGCGTGGTCGGGAGTGGTGGCGCGGCCGCCGCTCGACACGGTCGGCCGACAAGGGCCGCGCGCGCGGCGGGTGCGGGACCGCCCGACACCGGTCACCACGCCTGGCCATTGTGTGCGCCGCCCCCACAGCACGTACCTGGCCGGCTGCCGGATCTGCGCGGCGCCAGTTTTTGCGTCACGCGGGATGTACTGACCGGCCCGGAAGCGCCGCCGGCGGTCAGGAAGGGCGAGGTTCGGCTTCCGTGTGGACCACCCGTTCGCGTACAAAGCGGCGTTCGCGGCGGTGGTGAGAAGAGCGTGTGGAGCACGCCTAACCTGGCCGAAATATTCGACCAGTCGACTCGATCACTGGGCATGCCAGCGGTACGGCCAGCCGCTGGATCTCCACCAGCAGATCCCTGTCTGCGGTCCGCGCCGCCAGATCCCCTGCGGTAGATCCCTGCCCGCGGATCTCCACCATCAGATCCCTGTCTGTGGTCCGCGCCGCCAGATCCCCGGCGGTGGATCCCCTGCCCGCGGATCTTCGATGGAAGATCCCTGTTTGCGGTGCGTGCCGACAAATTCCCAGCGGCGGATCCCCGGGGAGCGTGCCGGGTGATTACAGAGGGCATCATACAGATAATTTGCCATTCACACTGTAATGATGTTTACAGACCATAATTGATTTTCAGACAGCTCGAATCGCATCAAATCTGCATGATTGACGCAAAAGTGGGACGCCTGGCTCGCCCTTCCCGCTCCGTTAATATGAAGCGTTTCTGAACGGCGGAGAGCCGGTCGTGTGCGCTGTGGCCCGCTTCGAGTTCGAGCGTTGAACACGGGAGTGTTGCCGGAACACAGCGTTGCCGGAACACGGCGACGACGTTCTCTGCTTGTGAGGAGAGCCTGCGTGTGCCGGCAGCAGTCAGTCACACACCAAGGAGGCTTCTCTTGCACACGTGCACTATGTTCACGGTGGATGTTGCGAGACATGATCATCTCATCCTGCCCGGCTTAGTTCCGTATCCTCCATATTTCCACGACCACCTTCGCTCTATTAATATTCAACGTGCACAGTTGCAAAGCTCGGAGCTGGCACAACACTTCGGCTCAGACAAACAGCGATGGATGCGATTTATGTCGGTCAGATGGCCGACACGCGACGAGATAGCTGAGAGCCCACTCGTGTAAGCGGTGCAATCAGCAAACAATGCGTGCATCCAGAGGCGTGGAAGCTCGAGGGTAGGCTGCAGTCGCCAGCGCCGCAATGAACAAGCCGGCTTGACACGGCCTGATCCCTGGTCACCGTCCCCAGCGCGCGGCGTGACGGACCGCGCCCAAGGCTAGCACGTGACATTGAGGTGTAACGGTTGTCTGGCTGAAGCTAAAACGGCGGTGCCATGCCGAGATAATCGCGGCCAGTGCTACGGCCGTGTCGTGGCTGAAAGCCGTGGCCGTGACCATTCACTGCCGGCTGACCGAGACATAGCCTGTGCACCGACCACTGCCCCACCTTCGCTGAAGAGAGGCGGGGACGGCGGCTCTGCGGCTGCTGCGGCGGCGTCCGACCCCTCCGACAGCGGCCGCTGCCGGTCGGCACTGCTCGCCGGTGCCGACCGGACCACTGGCCCACCAACTGGTGCGTCTAAGCGGACCTGGCCCCGCCAACTGATCTGGCCCGACCCGCCGACCTGATCATGCCCACTGTAGGACGCCCCACGCCGCTGCGGGACCATGACCGTGCCGTCGGTGGGCCGGTGGGGTAGTGGGGGCGGGGCCTGTCGACGTCGTCTACCGCTTGGCCAGGGTGGCGTGCCCTGGAAGCGCGGTCTACCCGGCAGCGCAGTCACCACGAACGGACCGCGGTGTCGGCGCACTGCAGACGGGGATACGCGCGAGACATTTCCTGAAACCAACGGCCCGTGAGCGCCGACTGCCTTCGTCCCTTGTATATACCTCTCCTCCTCCCCCCTCAATCACACATGCACACCGTGAATCGTGAGTCGGCTTCGACGATAGTAAAAGGAAGGTATGAATCTAGAAGCGGTGTTAGTGATTAGTTTGAGGAATTTATGAGAAAACAACAAGATATTAATAAGCTCCTCGTTGCTACAGCATGAATGTTACAGACAACAGGAAGGAAGTATCATACAAAGTCCACTACCGGCTCTACCAGGCACCCGTCTGCCCATTGGACACAGCTAAACTGAGGCGCATGCGCGACATCACGTACGCCAGATACCGCGGGCCAGGGCCGGCGATCTCCCGGGACCCACCTTCGTAGATGTCCGAGGCGTTGAGACAGCTGACGACGGTGTAGAACATGATGCCCGGGTTGTTGCAGTCCGAGTACAGTTTGGCACAGAGCTGGTCGTCCGTGGCGGGGATGATCCCTTCATATTCGCCGGCTACTGGACAGGAGGCCTCCTGGTGTATTTGCTTCCCTGTGGACGGAAGAGTGGTGAGCGGGGGGTGGGGGTGGGGGGCTTTGTTGGCGCGCATTCCCGGGCAGCTGGCGGATACCGTGACTCACCGTACCGATCCGAGCCTGGCCACTGTCGCACTGCAGCTCCCGACCTGCTGACCACTGTCGCACGGCAGCTCCCGGCCGACTGGCCACTGTCGCACGGCAGCTCCCGATCGGCTGGCCACTGTCGCACGACAGCTCCCAACCGGCTGGCTGGCCACTGTCGCACGGCAGCTCCCGACCGACTGGCCACTGTCGTACGGCAGCTCCCGACCGGCTGGCCACTGTCGCACGGCAGCTCCCGACCGGCTGGCTACTGTCGCACGGCAGCTCCCGATCGGCTGGCTACTGTCGCACGGCAGCTCCCGACCGCTGGCTGGCCATTGTCGCACGGCAGCTCCCGACCGGCTGGCCACTGTCGCACGGCAGCTCCCGACAGGCTGCATGATACTTGACGTTGGGATTCGCAGAAGTTTCCAATTCCGGGAAGTTTCCGCTTCGTCGGGCGGAAAGATCGGTCGCCATTCCTATCACCGCAACTTTCGCTCAGGGGTCCAGGAATCTACTGGCACCGCTGCGTTTTTCTTCCCTCAGTCGGGCCATGGCTTTTTCTGTCCGCGATGGAGATGTGAACAGGGCACATTTGCAGCCCGTTCAGCTCATGAGGTCGCTCCTTTTTGTCATTAGGGAGATAGTATCACGTTCGCCAACGATACGATCGCCCCTAATGACGGGAAAACGGCCGGGCGCAGGCCGGGGTACGATCCGAGGGCCGAGCTCTTTGGCTCGGCTTTGGACGCTGTGCGGCGGTTCTGGCGCCGCGCCCGCCGGGGAACACGCCACCCGGCGGAAGGGGTTCGGCCGGGGATTGGGTGGCTCCGGGTCTGCCGTGGGTGGTCCCCATCCGCCGACATGTCGCCACGCCTGGCGCTGTTCTGACGAGACTATTCCGGCGGGAATGCAGCTCAATTACCGAGCTGTCGCTCGCGCAACACTGCAGAGTCTGCTTGTTGTGCAGTGGCTGTTGTTATCGTTCAGTGGGAGACACCCGCGCTCCGCGGATCGCCCGAGTTCATCGATGCTGACGCGTCAGCTGCAGTGAAGCGTGCGCAGCCGCTCGCCAGTGCTCGGACGGGTGCGCGACCGCGACCGTGCGTGAACAACTGCCGCATTACCGTAAACGGCTTACTGTCCGGCCACGTCCGCGGCGGCTGATGGCCGCTGACGCTAATGCTCGGAAAATTTGTCCCCAGTTTCCGGCTCGCTTCCTGCACACAAACCGGTTGGTGGTGACATGCGGTGCGCCTCGCGCATTAGGGTGGGGCGAGTGGCGGTCGGCGCCGACGGGGGTCGGTGCGCTGCCGCGGTAGCCCAGTCGGGCGCCGAGCCCCCATGTCGACACCGCGGTGTGGTGCCAGCACAAACATCCAGACAGACGGTGGCATAAGTGGGAAGTGATGAACGAAATGTGTATTACAAGACATGCGAGGAACGCTCGGCTACGAGTAACGCTCGGCTACGCACAGCGACATGACGACATTCTTCAACACCGTCGGTATTTCGTCATTCAATGCCAACAATGGTACCATCCAGATGGAGAGAAAATTGAAGAGAGATATAGAAATAGAAGAGAAGATAATACTTACGTCCTTGTGTTATCCAGCCAGTTTGCAGGAACTGGTGCGGATCACACATTGCACTGTCCATGCGACTACTGGGACCAAGACCTGAAACACAACACATCATTGTTATTTATGGGAATATTTTCGAAATATTTCAGGATATGAAGATGCAGTAGCGGAAAATCCGTTCCAGAATCTAACGTTGAACGATACTTTTAAGCCTTGGAGGGGGCGAAGATCGAAAGAATGTAGGTGCTAAGCATAATCTTAGGCTGTGGGAATATCAGGATGATGCCTGACCGCTGGAATACAAACAACACGAAACCCAAATACCAATCTCCACATTAACACCACCAACAAACCAAACTTTATGCGCCCCAAAAGTCACACTAAATTTAAATTATGGGTCGAGACGGTTGCTTTTCAACTGAAAATATCGCAGTAATAGCATATTCATGTGGTCATGTCCATCAAACGACAGATAATATGTGAACGACAGTGAGTAACGCGCAATGCATCAATCATCTACCAAAAAACGTTATTGTTTAACAGCAAAGAACGATCTAGTTAATAGTTTGCAGCCCATTAACACTTGAAGAATTCAAACAGACAAGAATGTGAACGAACTTTGTATTCACAGTTTAATCATCTGAAGTCCATAAAATTATTTAGCTATGGACTGCTGGCTGACCCCAATTATTAGCCTTTTGGCATTCGCCTTGTTTTTGCTCCAGAATATCTATGATAATTGCCAGACGATAAACTAATAGCGAGGTGTGCCGTACGTCAGAACACAGCATAAAAAAGTCACGCACAGCAGGAACAAAAACTGTGGGGATGTCCTAATGAACCAGGTCCTTGCAATGATGAATAACAGGATCCAGATCAGCGATTCGGGTGAGTTTCAAATGCGTGAGCATTAAGCTGAAGGTGGCACGTTGGTGGAATATCTGTATCCGACGACCAAGCAGAAGCGCAGAATGTCCCAATCGCAGAGAATACAGCGACACCAAACACAGACAGAATTTGACTCAGGAGATTGTTGACGGCCTTCTCTTGCTCACTACTGAGCATCACATGGTTTTCCAACACGGGAAGAGGTGGCGAAGCCGCAGCAAACCACGTTCGTTGTGGTACAGCATTGCTGGAAGATATTTGCACATAGCTGCGACTTAACGCCGGCCACATGCAACGCTGAAACCAATTACCATTATTTTCAAGAGAAGAGGCAAATTTGACCCGGTTAGCACGAGACACACGTATGCTAACTAGTCGGCCGTTAGTTATACCCCATGGTCTGGCGGCACCACATTCCGAAGACGAAAACAAGCGCCTATTGTACAGAGCTAACTGATTCATTTAGCTACGGAAATGAGCCGGGTGTGTTCAATCACTGTTCACGGCGCACACACGCGCGCTGGAAGCGTTGCCGAACCGCCACCACGATCACCACATCACACGATGCCGTCAGCACGTGCTGGTGAAGTCCGGAATTGACCGTTAACTCGGCACTTCCGCCCACGCGGGGATCATATCTGAGACACCCGTGCTCGGGCTCACGACCATCGCCTCGGGGGCTCACAGCGGCTGAGTCGGCATCGGACGACGGCGCGGCCCACTCACCTAGCTGGAACTCCATGACGTTGTTCCCTCTGTGCTTGAGCCAGATGCAGTTGTACGCCTCCTCACCGCTGCAAAGCCGGCCCACAAGTTAGGCTTATGTCGCGACATTATATCAATGCATGTGGTTGGCGCAACGGAGTTGCTGGGCGGGCATGGGCAGGTCTGGTAGGGCATGGACAGGTCTGGTAGGACAGGTCTGGGCGGGCATGGACAGGTCTGGTAGGCGCCGCAATTTGCATTCCTCGGGTGGACGTCGACACTTGGTGGGTGTGTTCGGGGTGGACGTCGACACTTGGTGGGTGTGTTCGAGGTAGACAAGTTTGTGACCTCGTTGTCAGACCCACAAACTATGCGGCCAGTCACTTCCCATAGCGCGGCGTCCGTCCCAGACATCGCAGACGTGAAAGGCGTGGCCTCCCGGACATTGCAGACGTGACTGTGTGGCAGCCGGGCTATAATCTGCGTGACGCCGGATGTGACGATATACGAAGCCTGATTGCATGTTCTGCTCAGAAGGTGTGGCAGACACGCCCAGACACACTGGCACATAAAGCCGGCTGTCAGCCGTGCTCCAGTTCGGTCAGGGCCGACACATGAGAAGACAGCGCGGCAGACCGACTGCTGCGGGACGACCGTGCCGCACCCGGACAGCGACACACAGCAGGCCCACTCACCACTGCGACCTCGAGTAGATGACGAATTTCTCGTCTCGTCCGCTGATGCACCTGGCCGTGTGCGTCTTGAAGTTTTTCACGTCCTTGTAGACGATGGTGTCGCCGTCGATGTGCGAGTGCTGCCACTGTCCCTGCGCCCAGTCGGGCAGCTGGCAGGAGGACTGGCGCACGGCCGGCGGCCACGGCTGGGCCGGCACCGCGTCCAGCACCAGTCGCTCGTAGCCGCGTGTGGCGCTCTCCAGGTGGTGGTGACATGACGAGTCGGACGACAGCGCCATGTACACCCGGCCAGAACCCGGCTCATTCCGGTACATCTGACGGCCGCAGCGGTCACGTCAGCGGCAGCCGACACCCGGGACTGTCAGGTCGGTGGCAGCTGACACCCGGGGCGGTCAGGTCAGTGGCAGCCGACACCCGGGGCGGTCAAGTCGGTGGCAGCCGACACCCGGGGCGGTCAGGTCGGTGCGGTGCTCCCGGTCTGTCAGGTCGTGGCGGTAGCCTCCCGGACTGTCAGGTCGGTGGCAGCTGACACCCGGGACTGTCAGGTCGGTGGCAGCCGACACCCAGGACTGTCAGGTCGGTGGCAGCCGACACCCAGGACTGTCAGGTCGGTGGCAGCCGACACCCAGGACTGTCAGGTCAGTGGCAGCCGACACCCGGGGCGGTCAGGTCGGTGGCAGCCGACACCCGGGGCGGTCAGGTTGGTGGCAGCCGACACCCGGGGCGGTCAGGTCAGTGGCGGTAGCCTCCCAGGACTGTCAGATCAGAGGCGGTAGCCTTCCAGGACTGCCAGATCAGTGACGGTAGACACCCGAGCATACTTATGTACATCTTCAGGACGCAATCAAGACACTGGGGATCCTCAGAAGCGTGGGCCATCCCGGGACCAGGGCGCACTGGGTGGTCTTCGGCGGGGTGGTGGAAACCACGAACACTGGTGGATGGTGACCGGTTAGGCCATACCCACCTCTTAACCATCTCACGTGTTGGACTGAGGAATTATAGGTAGCCAATGCATGCGTGTTGGAGGATGGCGAGTTGGCGACCATTCCGACAGAAAGTTCACCCGTAATGACTATATAGCACTTCTTTTAACGTCACGTGTTGTGTTCCTGTTTAAACATGTACGAGCAAGATCTTGCATGATGCACATCCGTTTTCGGTACATTTAGGAATAGCTGGAAGGTAGTGACACTGAGGGCCGCATCACAGGCCCGCGACGAACCATACGTCACGCGCTGTCATCTGGAGGACTGACGTCTCCACCCCGCGCCGCCAGGTCCGGCGTCTCCCCGGCTCAAACACACGCGCACACCGGCGGCGCTCATGGGAACACCGGACGTAAATCACACGTAATCAACGGCCGCCGGTCAGGAGTGATTGTCACAATGTGATTGTCAATCGGCGGTGCGGCGTGCACGCGTGTGACGCTGGCGCTGGGTGCGGCCAACTCCGGCGTGTGACGCTGGCGCTGGGTGCGGCCAACTCCGGCGTGTGACGCTGGCGCTGGGTGCGGCCAACTCCGGCGGTGACACTGGCGCTGGGTGCGGCCAACTCCGGCGTGTGACGCTGGCGCTGGGTGCGGCCAACTCCGGCGTGTGACGCTGGCGCTGGGTGCGGCCAACTCCGGCGTGTGACGCTGGCGCTGGGTGCGGCCAACTCCGGCGCGTGCGGGGGTGAGGTGAGCGTGGCCGCCAAGGACGCCACAGCGGCCAGTGGCAGACCGCGCCGGCGAGGTCAAGTCCGCACCTGTCGACGGTTCCGATCGCTGGCCATGCTCACGGTAATGGAGCCCGCGACGGCGGCCAAGGGGAACGGGCAGGCGCGCCTGCCGGATGTCGCGCCGGACCCCCTCTCCCTCCAGTCACTCCAGTCACACCAGGCGCACACTGGAGGGAGGGCGGCGAGGGGGCGTGAGCCACCAACCGTTTGCGATGCGCCCACCGTGGCGCAGTATGAAAGCTCGCGTGGTCTGGCGCAGACAGACGGGGTGGCCGTGTCAAAACGTTGATAACCAATCTGGGACGTGCCAACACGTTGGAAACTCGGCGGAAAAATAGTCACTAATTGAAGAGATAGCTATCGGCCATTGTTTGCTGCCGTGCCTCGTGGGCCTTCTCTAAAAGTGCTACGAAGAGCAGCTGATAGGAGCAGACTGCGACCGGGAAGGGAATGTCCCACCCCCACCCGCCCGTGCTAGTTGGAATGTCCCACCCCCACCCGCCCGTGCTAGTTGGAATGCATCGCTATTTCCGCCGGATGTCAGTATTGGTATGCACGGGTGGCCGTGCACTCGTGTCTGATTACAGTGCGTGCACAGTGCATGAGCACGAGCTGCGGAAAGCCCGTGGTGACGCAGACAGCTTTGAACCGCGGCATGTTAGCAAAATAAAGTCGATGAGGAAGCCTGTTGGCATGCATTGATAACGACTTGGCTTTCTTCCTGTCCCGACCCACGAGGTAGATCACTGTACTTGGTCCCGTGATAGTGCTCACACGTCGCTTAATGACAGCCACGCTGCACCCTACTCAATGCACAGCAATGAGCGGAATTGCCGCCGAAGAATGAGCCGCAATATGTTAGTAGGCACAAAGTGGCACCTACACCCTTGTGCCGCTACACCATTGCGTCCGAGGCGCGTCCAATGAGAAAATTGGGACGCAGAAACGGCGACCACTTCCGAAACGAGCCAGCCGCCTATTATCTGCTGCAGTGTGTGTGTGGGGGTGGGGGTGGGGGGTGAATGGGCTCGTGTAATGACGGCGCGACTACACGGTCACAGTCCCGTGCAATCGAGACAAACTGCAGATAGACACGTCAGCACGAACCCGAGACAGACACGTTAGTACGGACCCGAAACAGACAATCCGAGACAGATACGTCAGTACGGAGCCGAGACAGGCACGTCAGTACGGACCCGAGACAGGCACGTCAGTACGGACCCGAGACAGGCACGTCAGTACGGACCCGAAACAGACAATCCGAGACAGATACGTCAGTACGGACCCGAGACAGGCACGTCAGTACGGACCCGATACAGACACATCAGTACGGACCCGAGACAGATACGTCAGTACGGACCCGAGACAGACACATCAATACGGACCCGAGACACATACGTCAGTACGGACCCGAGACAGACACATCAGTACGGACCCGATACACATACGTCAGTACGGACCGGAGACTGCCACGTCAGTACGGATCCGAGAGACACGTGTCAGCATTGACCACACACCAGACTACCTTCGTGTCAATGCAGGTAGGAAGGGTACCACGTGCTTGCAGTGAGTCAGACGAGACCAACTGGTGAACCATGCGCCCTGTTGAAACACGGCACGCTGTCGCTGTAGAGCCGCACCGCTATGTAAACCAGAGCGGCCACCCGATGTCAAGATTGTATCATTCAAGCCGTCGTCACGTGGTCGGATACAATCGCTGCCTTCCAACAAAAGCCGGAAATGTGGACCAATAACGGTGCGCAGCTTCATTTGTCGCCGCCGCGCGAGAACCGTGGCATGTGCCGCAGACGGCGGGATCCAATCGGAGTTGGCAGGTAGGAAACTGAAGCCGGCGAGATGTAAGGTCGGTACCATGCTGCCGACCACGTGTTCAGTCGTGGTATCTATCGCCGAACTCTGACTATGGTCGACGGAAGCGAAACACCATAAAAAAACCAACTGAGCTACTGACTGGCTATGTTTTACTGCGTCTCGGTACCGGTTAAGCTTCTCGATTGTAAGCTCACAGTTTGAAGTTCTCACGTTGATTTCGTTAGCGTTTTGATAGTGGGTGTTGTGGGTGCTGGTCCACTGGCGGTGATGATTCAGTATTGAGGTTTGTCGCTGGATGAATAGTTGTTTATCTGAGCTTAGGACGAATTAAATACAGGTGTTATGTAGGCCCCAGCACCGACAACGACTGGCCCCAGCGAAATGGAATTCAAGAGACCCTGCTATACCTGTCAACAGATGTCTACCTGCGGGAACACCCAGGGTTGCATGGATGACAGGATGATCGCCAACGCCAGTCGTCCGATGGGCAAACCCCGAAGTGCTGATGGATCACGAGCAGTTGATGCGGCCCTAAACACCAGTAAACAACACACAAGTCGATCCGCTGAACCTCTGCGAAGGAAAAGTGAAATGCTTACGACTAGGATGATCTTTAAATCTCATAAGCGCACGGCGAGTGTGCCTGGCCACTTTCACTCGCTACTGCCTGGTGATCCGACCCCACCATGATCGGGTAGTGTCGCCGTTTGAACAGACCATTGGGCAGGGCGTGGGCTGGACGGCTTTCGACACAAGCGGCCGCCTGGCACGGCCGACGAAATTCTGCCCCGTAATGGGCGATTGTTTTAAGTGGCGGACCGTGTACATGGTCGCCCGATCGGCCCGATCCAGGTGACAAAAACAGTGCGGCCGCCGCCTGCTATCGCCGCTTGATCGGAGGACGCCGGCAGAGCCTCGCTGCCCGGCCCGTCGGCTCCAGTCACGCGACACCAAACGCCACACATACACACACACACACCAGATAGCTTAATACAGACGCGCTAATGAAAACCGCTGATATCGGATGACAGTCAAGTTCACCGTATCGCTGAGCACCGCCTATATCGGGAGAGCTGCTCTTAAACAGCCATCCCTGAAGCTAGGCTGAATCGTACCTGGACTCCAACTATAATGCCGGCAGGCTTTTTAGCTTGGCATATGATGCACACAA
>JAOTOM010003467.1:65000-85000 GCA_034440615.1 Ashinkailepas kermadecensis
AGAGAATGCCGACGGCCCCGCTTGGTGACACGTGCAGCGGATCGTCGAGCTCGCGTGTCGATCCCAACGGTGTTAACAAGACGAGATGTGTGCCAGCTGGGAGGTGGCGGCCGTGTCTGCTGGGCCTGTCGGACGCGCGGCGGCCCGCCACATGGTTCGGCTGCCATTCAGAGCAGTCTCCCACCGCTCCGCTCCGGCGTAAAACAATGGCGCGTGGCTGGCGCCCACCATCCGGCGACTGAGCCAACCAGCCAGATGTCACTGGGCAGGTCCGACGGCGGCGGCCGTGGTGGCTGACGCGGCGGCATCATTGATGCAGGCCACCGGCCCGTCGGTGGTGGAGCAGTACAGTCAGACGTTCCATCAGTGGTGGAGCAGCAGTCAGGCGGTCCATCAGTGGTGGAGTAGCAGTCAGACGGTCCATCAGTGGTGGAGCAGCAGTCAGACGGTCCATCAGTGGTGGAGCAGCAGTCAGGCGGTCCATCAGTGGTGGAGCAGCAGTCAGACGGTCCATCAGTGGTGGAGCAGCAGTCAGACGGTCCATCAGTGGTGGAGCAGCACAGTCAGACGGTCCATCAGTGGTGGAGCAGCAGTCAGGCGGTCCATCAGTAGTGGAGCAGCAGTCAGGCGGTCCATCAGTGGTGGAGCAGCACAGTCAGACGGTCCATCAGTGGTGGAGCAGCAGTCAGACGGTCCATCAGTGGTGGAGCAGCACAGTCAGACGGTCCATCAGTGGTGGAGCAGCACAGTCAGACGGTCCATCAGTGGTGGAGCAGCAGTCAGACGGTCCATCAGTGGTGGAGCAGCACAGTCAGGCGGTCCATCAGTGGTGGAGCGGCTCCGACCGATGGTGACGCAGCACGGGCGGTCGTGCACGGCGCCGCCGCACGTCCTCGGACGGTGCGGAACATTGGCCGAGTGCGTCCAGCTGGAACAAAGACGCGTGTCTGCACACGGCCAGCCGGAGCAGCCGAACACAGCCGACCGCCGGCGGACATCCGGCGGCTGCGCCGGCGCCACGCTCCAAACAGGGCGCGCTCACTGCTCAGCTGGTCAGGCTCCGAGACAGCGCTGGCGGCGGCGCCTCAGGCACCATCGAAGCCCGGCCGACTGAGCCGCATCCGGCACAGGCCAGGAGCACCTCGTCACCGCCTGACCTTGCCGAACTGCAGCCTGCCTGCGGCGGAACACGGACACGGTGCGGTGCCGTCCTGGCCCCACCGCTGCGCTCCGCCTTCGAGCACCGACCGTGTTGGCCGGTAAAAACATCTGGGTCACAACTACACCCGTGCTAGTGTGCAGCGTCCACCTGGTGACCTCAGCACCCCAAGCGGCCTGGCAATCACCTGTCTAGTCATTGTTGGGATACTGCACGCCCCAATACAATGGGCATATATCAGAATTGTTTTCCTCTGTGAGCATAATTGAAAAGACAGGGATGCCTATGAATGCGGTATGAATTTATTAGAAAGTCAACCACACAGACTGCCACCCAATCTTCTCCCGGGTTTGTGAGTTAACCTCAGGGATATTTGGCATACAATTAATTTAATTTGAAAATCAAGCTCTCAAGCCATCGGTCAGCACTAATTTCCATTTACTATAATTTACTGATCTGGGAATGTTGGAATTTCCCAGGCGCTTCAAGTTGTCGCCGGACACTGTCGACACGGCTGTACCTGATCAATGAGCAGTGTCGGACCCGGCTGGCGTCCTCGACAATACGCACCTGATGCCGCAGACTGAACGGCACCATGTGATCAACAAACTATCGGTCACACGTTCTCTATCCGCGACGCGCCCATCAACAGAAAACAATTGTGACAAAACGCCCACCAGCACCTGATGGCATCACTGAGCGGACACAGCTATATTACTCGTGGTATCCTCAACACTTCAGCATTAGTGTGATGAATACCACAGTTCGTGGAAAATCTCTCCTCAGCACAAGGAAATGGCATTTCTTGATCGGGTACAGCGTGCAACTTCTAGCCACCGTCATCGTAATCGCCCAGCGATCAGGCCTTGTGCAGCACTCTCACGCTTCCCGCTGACATCGTGCACTAGCCGTGCACGACACTGTCGTGAACGTCCGATGCATCGCTGACTCACTAGTCTGCAGTTAGGGCCCGGTCAGGACGCAATACATCTCATTTTCACGCCGGCAATTTGTTGGCTAAGAATTGGTCGGAGCAGCGCGCCATCGCGGCCATGACGCGGCTGGCTTAGTACCGCGGCATGGCGACATCGGCCGAGACATACAGTGACCAGCGCGTTCCTCGCCTCGATCAGCACTGAGTATGGGCGGGTCTTGGAAGGCGCAGGTTGGCTGAGATTTATCTGGTGATATGACAGTGTGGTGGGCCGCAAGCTGCCGCCCTTGTGGGCGGACGGACTTACTGGGGTACCTCCGTGACGCAGACTCACGCCTCGGCAACAGACGCACTCCTCGGCAACACTGGTACACGCCTCGATAGCATGGTACACGCCTCGGCAACAGACGCACTCCTCGGCAACACTGGTACACGCCTCGATAGCATGGTACACGCCTCGGCAACAGACGCACTCCTCGGCAACGCTGGTACACGCCTCGATAGCATGGTACACGCCTCGGCAACAGACGCACTCCTCGGCAACACTGGTACACGCCTCGATAGCATGGTACACGCCTCGGCAACAGACGCACTCCTCGGCAACGCTGGTACACGCCTCGATAGCATGGTACACGCCTCGGCAACAGACGCACTCCTCGGCAACGCTGGTACACGCCTCGATAGCATGGTACACGCCTCGGCAACAGACGCACTCCTCGGCAACACTGGTACACGCCTCGATAGCATGGTACACGCCAAGGCAACAGAATAAAAGCATCGCTAGCATAAACGGCGCCTCAGCGACAGAAGGAAGCGACTAAAAAAATATAACGAAAAGCCTCGGCAATTCCGGCACATGACTCAGCAACAGGGACACAAGCCTCCGCAACACTGACACATTCCTGGGCGACTCCACAACATAGACACACGCCTCGATGGCACGGGCAGAGACCTCGGCAACACAAAACAATCCCCATGATGGCACGGGCAGAGACCTCGACAACACAAAACAATCCCCATGATGGCACGGGCAGAGACCTCGACAACACAAAACAATCCCCACGGTCTGACGGCGAGGTGCTGAACTCATCGACCAATGCATTGCACATTATGATGAGGTACTCACTGTACATCATGAGCTCGTGTATCCGGCTTCGGTTCATGCTCTGCGGTGAGCTCATTTCGTCCACGGTGGGGCACAGCTTGAAGGTGTCGTTGAGGTTGGTGGCACAGCTGCTCTGGGGGTCCCTCGTGTGCAGCTGGAGTACGTTGGCAGAACGAATGGCCAGGTGGAAACACCGCAGGCACCCGTTACTTCTGAAATGGAAGCATACCAGCCATGTTCGTGTAGAGTTTCGAAGATGAAAGTCAAACGAACGACGCAATTAAATGAATGCATATACCCAGTACCCATTGATGGGTGTAGGAACAGCCGAGCTCACGGGGCTATGCCCCGGACATATGGACGCTGCATTGAAACACATCGAGTGGATTGCCCTCCCAACCAATTTTGCCACGTGTTTGGGTAATGGCATTAATGTGGCAGCCAATGCTAGTTTGTTTACATGCAGTTTTGCTTTTTGGATTCAAGTCGCTATTCCAAAAAGTGTAGTCAAGAACGACATGAAGATCCACATGTGCCCCCACGACTGGGTTGGCTAAGCTATTATTTTTGCGCTTACTTGCACACATATTGCTGGCTGTTATCGCTTGTAACCATGTGTGATCCAAACCTGCATATTGAAAGTTACATATGTAGGTTTCCGAAACTCGCTGCTGTTGTGAAGCACATTCCTGTTACCTTACATGTTTGCAAACATTGCAAGAGGTTTATGTCGAATGCATGATACTATTCGTTTTCCATTCGCGCTACAAAAAGTGGAGGGATGTCCACCGACGTCGCGTCGCATGCCGTGCCCTATCACAAGCCCTATCACAAGCCCACCAACATGCTCATTACGCCGTTGACTACCGACTGGCTGCGGGCGCTGTCCGATGGCCATCCGGTGGCCGTGGTGTGCCGGTGGGCAGTGGCCAGGGGCCGTGAGAACCGCACCAGGTGACCGAGACACGGAGACGGTGGGTCTGACGTCCCAGAGTCAACAACAACCCGCCACCGCATCTCGACGGCCGCGTAATTAATTGTTTCTGATCGGAGCGGCCACCGCCAGATATGACGCATCACCCGCCGGTGGGCAGTGTCCGCCTGGCGCAGCCTGGCCGCACTTCTCATGGCGCCTGTCTGTACCGACCCCAGCCTCCTGCCTCCTCCACACGCCCCGGTACCATTCGGACGACAGATTACTGGCCGGCGCGACCAGTGTGATCCACCGGCCGTGGGTTGGCCGGATGGTGGCGCTTACGGTGGAATGTGGCGCACTTTTTGTGGCGCTGGCAGACCGACTCACTCCCCATGTCACCACTTGCGATCGGCCGCACAGCGACGCGCAGTCAAAACAAACAGAAAGACCCAACGCAAACAAATCACACGAAACAGCAGGGATCTTCGGCGACAGAGCATCCTCTCACACCAGCACGAGAGACGAGGAACACCGACGAAAACATACGCAGATCAGACACTGGTGCGGTAGCGTGGTTTATAATTGCGCATGATCTGCTGAGGAAGGAGAGAAATAGGGAGAGAGTGAGCGATATTACGAGATAGAGAGGGTGAGAGGAGCAAGGGCAAGATAGCGCTATCAATGATCAGTAAACAAACGCTGGAAATGGCGGAAGCTGCAGCCGCAGGGGTCGTTTCCGCCGGTGACATCTGTCTCCGCCACCCCAACCACCCCTTAATTTCCAGCGGTTGGGTCCACCCACACTCTGCCAGGAGCTATGAACCATGGAACCAGTCGTGGGAACTCGATGTAAAACACTCGGATTCCCAACAAAGCCTCCCGCCGTCCAGCAATTATCGGCCAAATTGCCTGCCGCGACCCACACATCCAGGCATTTAAACAGGGCCCGGCAGCGACCGGACCACTTCAGGGGAGACCGGAAGTCCCCACCGCTAGCAGGACGGTCCCGAGTAGCGAGTCAAGCAGCATATGGTAGCACCACACGTGTGAGAAATCCCTCAGCAGTTATTCCATTAGCGCTCTAGCGTGGGATCATTAGGCACAACCAAAATACAGTCGTCTTCTGCTAAAATGGCCGACTGTGGACTTATTTGGCGGCAACGTTGCGTTCTGAAGTTTACAGCTGACATATTTGTTGTAGCAAATAACGTCATGACCAATAATTACTGCTAAGATGTTAACGAACAATAGATGGAATACACAGCGCTGTGATGACTCAATTCAGCGTCGACTTACGAGTCTCGAAGTATCAAGTTGTTTCCAATTCTTCTGTGACAAACGCCGTACGGTAGAATCCTGTTGATTTCTATTAGAACTTCTGAGTATTGGTTCTTGGCACTTTGCACTGCGTATGTGCCATGGTATTCGAAGGGAAAGTAGCAGTCACTCACAGCTGAAAAGAAACAAAAATATTAGTCATCAACCCTTCCAAATGTCGACACACGTGAGATTCGCATTCAAAGCACCGAATTTAGACCACGTGGTTGCACCACACAAAGAATGTCTGTAAAAAGACCTGGGTGAAAGTAAAAATGTGGCTGGAAGTGGAATGAATAAACACACAGATGGAAACGTGATTCAATGTCTAATGAATCAACGTCTGAAAGACTGTTTATATTGGTTTGATTGCATTGCTATGTTTATGCTGGTGTTACTTTTTACGCCACCGCTCGGGTTACCGGTGATAGGTGTTTGGATTGTGCAAGCGTTGTGGTCTCCAAGACCTGCTCGGCTCAAAGGAGCCGTACATCAGGAAGTTTTATGATGGCTCCAGCAGTGCAAGGCCACAGTGGTGGCGCGACTCCGACTCCGTGGTGATGTGTGGACCTGCACCAATGTCACGACGGGACTCACGCCGGGAGGTCATTGGCCACGATGCCGCTGAGAGGGATGGGTGATCGCGCTTCTGTTGGGCCCGTGAGGTCACCACTACTCGGCCCGGTGATGGCGGTGGTAACGGCCGCAACAACGACACCAAAACAGATCGGCTATCCGGGTGGGCAGTAGCGACCGCACGGAACGGTGAAGGCGGAACAGAACGGAAGTCGTCCGCCCTGCTGCCAACCCGCTGCCGCCGTCGTCTTCGACGCGCGCACAGTTCAGCGGGGAGCACGCCGTCCACGAACGGGTCGGGACGGCCGCAGTAAGCCGTCACACGCCAATCGACAACTGGGGGAGGACGAGGGGTGCGCGGTCAAGGGGACCGTGCACCCGGGCCGAGTCGCGTTTCTCCAGTAAACACTGGCCCCGGCTGCTGGCACGCGCGCCCAGTCTCGCTCTGACGGATTGTAATTAGCATCATTACAGCCGACAGCTGGAACGGAACACTGCGGGGGCCGTCGACACCCCGCACAGCGGGCCAGCTACGCGGTGGTGACGTCACGGCGGCCGGGCCCGGTCCGCCGCCGCCGCATCACGCCGCCAGTCACTCGACAGTCCGTCAGCCATGCTCTGGGTCCGTGGACCGAGCGGCGACCGGTGGTGTTCCGTTCAGAAGACAAAAGCGCGCAAGTGTTGCTGCTTGGCGTGTGCAGTGGAGTGGTGAGAACAAGGCGCGCCGGGCCACACTCGGGGACGGCCGGTAGCATGTGACCGGGGCTGTGGCCACGGCCAGTTGGCGGCCGGCTGGAGGGACACGGCCGCCGGCCGGGCCACACTCGGGGACGGCCGGTGGCATGTGACCGGGGCTGTGGCCACGGCCAGTTTGCGGCCGGCTGGAGGGACACGGCCGCCGGCTGGCCTGTAATTTCGTCGGACGGAAGAGCGGCGTTTTTGCCAGGTGCTCTGGCCCCTTGGGGCGCCACATAGGGCGCGCAGGACTGAGCAGGTGACGGCTGAACCTGACTCTTCCGGTCGCCGACGCCGCTTTTTTCCGCTGCCGGGCAGAGGTTACCGCCGCGCAGAAATGAGCCGCGAGGGGAGCAGTGCAATTATCGGCATTTTTGCCGTTGGGCCGCACTTGTCTGACGCGCTGCACCTGCGCATTCGATGCGACGACCCGTTGGAGGAAAAACACTGCCGGAGGACGGCAAGAACGCCTCTCGAGACTCCCAAGTCGGCCAAAACGTCACCACGTGTGTCGTCCGCCACGTGCCCGACAGCTTCGCCCTCCTCCCTTCGCCATTAGAGCACGTGGAACTGTTGACTCACGCTCCCGGCGGTGTGCGACTGACGTGGCGTGGCAAAAGACAGGCACGAGCCCGGCTCCAGTGAACCGACCGACCGGAACTCTGGTCGCCATTCGGACCACACGTTGTGTCATAAAAGTCACAATGTCATAAAGCGTTCAGACTTAAAAAGAGCCACAAGGGCCCATCCAGGTTAAGTCAGTCAAGGGAAGATACCATAACCCTGGCAAAAAGACACTCATTACCCCAACCAACACCACATCCCTAATTCCAAAGAATTCATCCACCAACATCCCACACACACATCAATGTCTAACTACCTTACCTATCCAGCCCTATTCACTCGACTCCGCCTGACACATGTGGCTCGAGTGTTTTACCAATAATTGTCAAACTAAAAAAAAAACTAAAAAAACTTGATGTCATCAGTAAAGTTGAACACCCTATTCCTCAGCCCCTACCGCAATGTTATTCACAAAGATGGTAACGAAAAGCGGCCCTAGAATAGAGCCATGTGGCACTCCACTCAGAACATCCTTCCAATCAGATTTACATCCATTTAACACTACCCTTTGCTTCTGTCCCCTTAACCATGCTTCAACCAACCTATAACTTTTCCATCAATCCCATGCTGCTCTGGTTGCTGAATTAAACGCCCATGTGGAACTTTATCAAAAGCTTTGCTAAGGTCCAAGTACACAACATCCATCTTGCTTTGATTGTCTACTTCTTTAGTTACATAGATTGTCTATTTCTTTAGTTACATAGATTGTCTACTTCTTTAGTTACATATATTGTCTACTTCTTTAGTTACATAAGAATAATAAGGATGTCTACATTTAGTTACATGTCTACTTATTTAGTTGTGAAATCGGTTCAGCCGACGGCCGCCGAGTGTGGTGCCTGGTGATGCTCGTCCACCCATAGCTGCGGCAGCACCGCTCTGTCCGTGACTGGCTGTCCGGGAATCACTGGGTATCGTGATCCACCGACGGGCCAACGGCCGTCCGGGCAGGAGGGTGACGACGGTGGCACTGCTCTGGTCGTCGTGGGAGCAGCTGCTTGACACCAGTTGCAGTGCGGATCACACACAGCCGGGACAAAGTTTCCTCACTGTGTGACCACGAGATACTGTTAAGCGGACTACTGCGCCATTCTGGATGTCATCGTTACCAGATTAGTACCACATACCCATACACACTCCTTTCTATGCAGAACACATGCATGCACACGCACACAGACACGCGAGCATGCACATATCGGAGTGCTGGTATGTGTGTGCGCGTGACACACTGACGGTGTATCGCCAGTGGCACGGTGCGGGCGTGAGGAAGCTGAGACAGAAGCTGTGCCGCGCTGAACTGGCGGCTCTGGCCTCTGCGCATGTACAGTAGCGCGTCACCGTCCACCGTCTCGCGACGGCGGCGACGGCGCGTCACTCCACGTCCTCCCGCGTCACGGCACAACACTCGCCGACCCAGTTCAGCCGGGCTCCAGACACGTCGTGGCGGACGATCACAATGGCCGCGCGGCCCTCGGCAACGTCGCCGGTGGTACTCACAGGACGGCCTACATCCCACAGAGTGGAGCCAGACGGGCCGTACAGTGCCGTGGTTCTCACGGGGCGACCGACATCCCACAGTGTGGAATCATGTTACTCACGAGGCGGCCGACACCCCACAGTGTGGAACCATGTTACTCACGAGGCGGCCGGCACCCCACAGTATGGAACCATGCTACTCAAGAGGCGGCCGACACCCCACAGTGTGGAACCATGGTACTCATGAGGCGGCCGACACCCCACAGTGTGGAACCATGGTATTCACGAGGCGGCCGACACCCCACAGTGTGGAACCATGGCACTCATGGGGCGGCCGACACCCCACAGTGTGGAACCATGGCACTCACGGGGCGGCCGATACCCCACAGTGTGGAACCATGGTACTCACGGGGCGGCCGACACCCCACAGTGTGGAACCATGGCACTCACGGGGCGGCCGACACCCCACAGTGTGGAGCCAGACCGGCCGTGTGTTTCCATGGTATCGTCGTAATCACGATAACAACCGTTCGCAGGACTGATTGCGGAGTGAGATGCCAAAGCTGCTGTGCCGGCAGTCAGGCGGCGGCACTTTGATCGCCATGAACAAGGGCACTCACTGAGGGTTATCGCGTAGCAAATCCGAGTGGGGGTGGACACTGATTCACTGAAATCGACCCAGTAATGAGCTGAGAATTACGATCATTTCCTTGTTGACAATACACGCTCGGACAGATGATTCGGTGTTGGCCGTTATTTACTCGTCGCCGGCGCCACTGAAATCAGTTGGCTGGCCGAGGCGACGCGCGTTCTCATAGTCGGTGCCTGCGCCCTGCGGCGTGGAGGACACCCGAGTAGGGGTTGGCGCCTCCCCGCCGTCACGGACACCTCTGTGGAGGGGTCGGCGCCCCTCGCTGGCCGCGGCACGGCGAGGGGTCGGCACATCCGGCCGCAGCGACACCGGCACCCGGCCCATGGCGACTGCCGCGCACTTCCTCCCCGCACTTCCATTTCCGTCCCTTTAAACCCTATGGCACATGCCGGGATTGAGGCCAGCAGAAAACAGCACCACCCAAAGGGAAAGCTCGGTGAGCCGGCGGTAGATTTCGCTGGAGTGGACTGGAATGTGCAGCAGGATCTGTGCTTATCCGAATACGCCGAATTATGACAATGTAACGAGTTCAATAATAGCCTCCCAATGCCACTTCTGGAACAGTTGAGTTGTGCAGGGGGGGGGTGGCTAAAATTTGCAACTCAGCAACGCTTGTGGATAGCAGGTTGAAAATGTCACCAAACGATGTCGACGGAGATGACATATATTGCCGTTTTCTTATTTATTTCATGTATCACTTGGTGCCCACAGGGTTAGTAATACTTGAAGCCACGGTGAGATGACATTTTGTTCCAACCGTTATATCGTGGTGCGCAGCAAGATCACCTCGGGATATCCTCTCTCTTTTGAATGTCTACGAACAGTGGGAAATTAGGTGATGATTAATGCAGCCTACTGTTTCGGAAAGCTTGAAAATCGTTTCACGTCTGTAGCTGAATAGTGCATAGCCGCTCCAATTGACGCACTTATTTATAAAATGAACTTCGGCATAGTGCATATTAACTACGCAAGTTCGCTGGCCAAGCAAGAGGTTCCAAGGAAACAGTGCTGCGGATTGCCCATCGCCCGCTGAGACGGATATTGACAGCGTGGCGGTGAGGGATGTTCCACTGCCGTGCGGTAGTCCACCGCCCCTGCACCAAGAGGGGTGGGGTGGACCGTAGCGCGTGCGTCGCCGGCTGTGTGCCACAAGAGGGGTGGGGTGGACCGTAGCGCGCGCGTCGCCGGCTGTGTGCCACAAGCGCACCAGCTGGTCAGCGCTCTCCAGCCGTAAATAACGACCGCCAGAGATAATGTTATCGTTCAGCACGGCTTCGGAGCGCCAGCCAGGTAATTTTGCACTCACTTTGGCTCAGGTTCGCATCAGGAATGACAGGTAGGGGTGATGGCGTTGAGCTGGCGTCGTCAGTTATTCGACGGTGGAGGGCTGTCATGTCCGGAGTTGGCTGACATGTCTGGAGTTGGCTGGCCGGCGGCCGTGTCGACGGGCCCGTGTGGAGCCGACCTTGTCACTGGCCGGTATGAGCTGGAGACCAGAGACGCCGGCCGGTGTGGGCGGGAGACCAGAGACGCCGGCCGGTGTGGGCGGGAGACCAGAGACGCCGACCGCTGTGGGCGGGAGACCAGAGACGCCAGCCGCTGTGGGCGGGAGACCAGAGACGCCGGCCGCTGTGGGCGGGAGACCAGAGACGCCGGCCGCTGTGGGCGGGAGACCAGAGACGCCGGCCGGTGAATGTCGGTCGCACCTCAAAGGCGGCGGCGGGAAGTTCGGCGCGCGCGCTCTGTAAAGTCGGCGACGCACCTGTCAGTGGCGGCTGATCCTGACGAATTGGTGGTATTAGCGCGCAATCTGTGCGGGCATTCGGCCAGTCACGCGGCCGCAATCGACGAACCGGCGTTATGCCGAGGGTCGCGCGGTAAAATGGGCCGGTAATTGGACCGGTCCGCCGTCCGCCCCGGCACAGGACGTGCGTCGGGCGGCACCGACAGCAAGGGCCGGCCCACCGTCCGCGCCGCCCCGGCACAGGACGTGCGTCGGGTGGCACCGACAGCAAGGGCCGGCCCACCGTCCGCACCGCCCCGGCACAGGACGTGCGTCGGGCGGCACCGACAGCAAGGGTCGATCCACCGTCCGCACCGCCCCGGCACAGGACGTGCGTCGGGCGGCACCGACAGCAAGGGCCGATCCACCGTCCGCACCGCCCCGGCACAGGACGTGCGTCGGGCGGCACCGACAGCAAGGGCCGATCCACCGTCCGCACCGCCCCGGCACAGGACGTGCGTCGGGCGGCACCGACAGCAAGGGCCGGCCTACCGTCCGCGCCGCCCCGGCACAGGACGTGCGTCGGGTGGCACCGACAGCAAGGGCCGGCCCACCGTCCGCGCCGCCCCGGCACAGGACGTGCGTCGGGCGGCACCGACAGCAGGAACTGGACAGAGACGAGACAGCAGGAGATAGCGATTCCGACAGGAAAGCGACGACGTCACCAAATCACGAAGTCACTTTCAAGCATATACGTCAGCAACAATCCATAGCTTCGGACGCAGGAATTACCTTGGATCCGGTATCATCCATAGCATATAGAAAGCATCACAACGAAGATGAACCAGCAGTCCCAACAGTCTGACCTCACTTGACATAGCCGTGAGCTATATCACAGCATCATGAATCCCGCTTAAGAAGACAAGAAATGTCACCGTTTGGAAACATCAAAACTGATGCACATCGATGTATCGTTAGTTAGTTATTTTGGCTTTAGGGGGTGTCGACAACTGGGGTGCCCACACATCGATGTATCGATGTTGAATTTAATTAGTTTGCTGTAGACGTACGATAGATTCCGGTCTTCAGCAGGTGATCACTGGCCGTGCCCTCGCTTTAATTATCAGCCGCCACCAATTGCAACCTGGCACATGGAAGAACACGTGCAAAATGCTTCAGGTAGTATTGATTAGCTAATGCACGTGCAAGCCTGGGTCCGCCGGTGAAAAGGCGCGAGCAATTCCAGTGTCCATCCCCACCATTTGCAATTATTGTGTTTGTCCCTGGACACCGTGCGTTGAAGTTAGCTTATGGGGTTTAAGGACGAATCAACTACCGCGGAGCGGCATCGTCAAAAGAGCACATATAACTCGAACCCAACCAGTTGCGTTTTGTGGGAAATGAAACTATTGTGCCTTCCTCTTTGAACAAAATTTATTTAATTTTAACCACCTGCCCCATCTAATCTGACTTCAGACTCGATCAGCATCTCTCTTAAATTGCCAACGCGCACTGCTATAAAAATCCATGCACCCGTGTATGACACAAATGTCATGTCAAACGTCCCAGGATTTGTGCGTCGATGGTGATAGTTGTCTTCCCTAAAAAAAACAGCAACTAAGTAATGCAGCTGTTCCATGCATCCACTTTGGAGACCTACCAGGCTGAGTAGGTAACATGAAGTTCTATGATGGATCACTCTGAGCATAGTCCCGGCTCAGCCACCGCACCACCCAGGCATAGTCCTGGTACCGCCTGAGCATAGTCTCGGCTCAGCCACCGCACCACCCAGGCATAGTCCCAGTACCGCCTAAGCATAGTCCCGGCTCAGCCACCGCACCACCCAGGCATAGTCCTGGTACCGCCTGAGCATAGTCCCGGCTCAGCTACCGCACCACCCAGGCATAGTCCCAGTACCGCCTAAGCATAGTCCCGGCTCAGCCACCGCACCACCCAGGCATAGTCCCAGTACCGCCTAAGCATAGTCCCGGCTCAATGTGTGGCACAGTCCCGGTACATCGTGTGGCACAGCACAGTTTTAGGCATGGGTCGTCTGGGCGGGCAGTGGTGCCTTCCGACAGGAGATCTTGTAAGGTAGCATCGCTGCTGGTGGTGGGGGTGAGGCCTCCCAACAGGGGGCAGGAAGACCTCCCAACAGAGGACCCTATGCGGTGGTGACGCCGTCGGAGTGGTCCGGCCGTCGTCAGAACACCTAAGTAACGACACACGCCCTGTCGCTGCCGTGGTGGGGGTGAGGCCTCCCAACAGGGGGTAGGAAGACCTCCCAACAGAGGACCCTATGCGGTGGTGACGCCGTCGGAGTGGTCCGGCCGTCGTCAGCACACCTGAGTAACGACACACGCCCTGTCGCCGTGGTGAAAGAGTTGAGACGGCGACAGGGTCGGGCCGTAATTGAGGTGTGACTGATCACCACCGGCACCGACCCGTCGCCGGTCCATTTGCATGTAAAAGGTGGGTTGGTTCCGGTGGCCGGCCCCACGCAGACGTGAGCGGCGTATTGGAATGGGAGCCGACACGACCGCGACCGTAACGCGGAGACAATTGCTGGTTGACTAAGACAAACATTGAAGCACACAAGTACGCTGGCGGTCGTCAGCTACCGGATACTTCACAAGCTAAACTGACAGGCGCGTAGCCCCTCAGAAGTCATGGTGATTTCGCGTCATTTTGCGTTTGCCAGCTTAGTGCGTAGAGGGTGTCTTTTCCATAGACGAGAAAGGGTTGAAAACAAAATTAGATGGATTTTTCATAAATAGCTGATCCGATAAATTGCTATCGAACAGAAGATGCCACATCATATGATGTAGTCCGACATTGATCATTTAGCAATGTCCTGAAATGTATACTAGGAAGATTATTTGCCACAAGATAGGTAAACGAGAACAGGACAAAGATCCGCTGCGAGTTGCGGAGATGGTGTTTTGCTGTTCGGCGGTGTGGCGACTGGCTTTGTACGCCCGGTTAGGCCCGTAGTGACACCGATAACACAGGCATAAGCTGGCCGCAGGTCTGTTTGTCACATACCTGCCTGGTGCTCGGGCGTCCGTCGTTGGATTACCGTCTGCGCCACTGTCCGCGGCCCTCGGCCGAATGGCCGCCGGGCTTGTGGCGTGTTTTAGCACGGTGCCGCCGTCTGGGTGTCTGAGGTGCCGCCGGCCACGGGTATCGGAAGTTCCCCGCCGTGGCAGGTTACAATGGCCGCCGACTGCGGGCCCCAGTCAGGCGCCAGCCGCCCGTGGATGGGGACGAGACGACAGCCGACCTGCACACCCACAAAACCCAGCCGTGGGCGGGTCGACACAACAGCGGCCACGCTGCACGCCCACAAAGGCGCCGAACAATGCCAGCGTCCGGCGGTGGCAGCCAATTTGACAGATCCCACCGTCAGCCTGATGACCTCCACCGGTGACACGTGACGGAAAATGAAGCAGTTGGCGATCTGTTTGCCGACGTGACCGGCACAAAGCTGGCAGACGGGATGCCGGCCCCGGCCGGTATGCGGCACCATCTCCCGTTCGCCGACCACCATGGCCGTGTTTGCAGACGTCAGATGCGACACTTGCCACTGCGTCTGAGGGCGTCAGCAGAGCTGAGGGGTGGCTGCGTGTCGCTGGCTGGTGACGGGCGTGACCCGACCCGACCCGACCCATCACCGCGTCACGGCCCCGCCACCACGACCGGCCACAATGGCAGCGTGCAGAGCGCCGACGGCCTCGCGGCCACGCACCACTCCACCCATCGGCCGCGCATCAAACAGTGCATTGTTCGCGTGCACTGTTGCACCATAGCGGTGAGTCCGTGCACTGGTTGGCCCTCTCACGCGACGGAATCAGGGCGTCAGCGGACGTGAACGACGGGTGAAGTCGGCACGAGCACGTCGTGTCGCCGCCACTGCGACCACGCAGCGCTGACACCGAGTCCACCCAACCACAACCACCAGCACACACCGAATTGAACACTGGAGACTACCAGCTGACGCGTGAACATAGGAGCACCAGCAGTTCCTCAGGCTTCCGAAATGTTCCGCTTTCCTGTACGCTACGTTACGATACAACAGAGTGATCAGCAGCCGGGTTTCACCTGCATTACATTACATTACATTGCATTAGATTACATTCAGCGAACCAAGTGTTGGCAGTGTGTCGCGCCTGGGTCTGATGTAACTTGTTGAGTTTGGCTGCAATTGCTTTGTTACTGATAAATATGTCGTGTGGAAGATTCGGCGCATAATTTGTCTCACGCAGCACAATGTAGCAGAAGTTCAGGACAGACACGCTGCGCTGCGAGAGCGTGCGTCGGTGGAGGTCTCAGGTAGACGGTCGGTGGAGGTCTCAGGTAGACGGTCGGTGGAGGTCTCAGGTAGACGGTCGGTGGAGATCTCAGGTAGACGGTCGGTGGAGGTCTCAGGTAGACGGTCGGTGGAGGTCTCAGGTAGACGGTCGGTGGAGATCTCAGGTAGACGGTCGGTGGAGGTCTCAGGTAGACGGTCGGTGGAGGTCTCAGGTAGACGGTCGGTGGAGGTCTCAGGTAGACGGTCGGTGGAGGTCTCAGGTAGACGGTCGGTGGAGGTCTCAGGTAGACGGTCGGTGGAGGTCTCAGGTAGACGGTCGGTGGAGGTCTCAGGTAGACGGTCGGTGGAGGTCTCAGGTAGACGGTCGGTGGAGATCTCAGGTAGACGGTCGGTGGAGATCTCAGGTAGACGGTCGGTGGAGGTCTCAGGTAGACGGTCGGTGGAGGTCTCAGGTAGACGGTCGGCGGAGGTCTCAGGTAGACGGTCGGCGAAGGTTTCAGGTAGACGGTCAGTGGAGGTTTCAGGTAGACGGTCGGTGAAGATATCAAGTAGACGGTCGGTGGGGGTCTCGAGTAGCCGGTCTGTGGGGGTTTCAGATAGACGGTCGTGCGTCGGTGGAAGCTTCTGATAGACGGTTGTTTGTTGGTGAAGGTATCAAGTAGACGGTCGGTGGAGGTCTCAGGTAGACGGTTGTGCGCCGGTGGAGGTTTCAGGTAGATGGTTGTGCGTCGGTGGAGGTTTCTGGTAGACGGTTGTGCGTCGGTGGAGGTTTCAGGTAGACGGTTGTGTGTCGGTGGAGGTTTCAGGCAGACGGTTGTGCGTCGGTGGAGGTTTCAGGTAGACGGTTGTGCGTCGGTGGAGGTTTCAGGTAGACGGTCCAAAGTCCGCTGCACACGGCGCCAGTGTCAGGCTTTACGACTGTCTGATGCCCTTCTAAAACAAAATGGCAAGACGTCGAGAGTCTCGGACACTCCGCCCTGCTACATTATCGTCGGACGTTCGAGGTGCACTTGTGGCGCTTGCACCGCTTGCACCCATAGAAGCTCCACTAAACGCCGACACAAATCCCACTTTTGGACGGACGTCGGACGGACGCAAGCTATAGCTCCAAAGATGCCGCTACACGCCGCGCTGCCCAAACCGGATGCCCGCAGGCGATTTAACAGACGTCTGACGTCTGTTAAACGTCTATAAAACCCAAAACGAGCGCGGTGTGCCACGGGCTTAACCATCAGCCTGTTCCGTGACAGATGATCTGACCGTCATTTTGCGCCATGACAGACAGTCTCACCATCAGTCTGCCCGGTAACAGGCAAACTTGCCGTCAGCCTGCCCGTGATAGACAAGCTGACCGTGAGCCTGCACTTCACAGATGACCTGCACGTCAGCGTGTCGCGTGACAGGCAGTCTCACAGTCAGCGTGTCGCGTGGCAGGCAGTCTCACAGTCAGCGTGTCGCGTGGCAGGCAGGCTGACCGTCAGCCTGCACTTCACAGATGACCTGCACGTCAGCGTGTCGCGTGACAGGCAGTCTCACAGTCAGCGTGTCGCGTGGCAGGCAGGCTGACCGTCAGCCTGCACTTCACAGATGACCTGCACGTCAGCGTGTCGCGTGACAGGCAGTCTCACAGTCAGCGTGTCGCGTGGCAGGCAGGCTGACCGTCAGCCTGCACTTCACAGATGACCTGCACGTCAGCGTGTCGCGTGACAGGCAGTCTCACAGTCAGCGTGTCGCGTGGCAGGCAGGCTGACCGTCAGCCTGACCGGTGGCAGGCGCGCACCAACAGTCCCGGCTCGCACCACCCTCTGTACGGGACCACGGGTTTGGAACACACAGAAGATTGGCCAATCAACGGGCGACGCGCTCCCACGATCAGCATGGAGACAATGTCCTTCATCACTGTTCCGATATTCCCGGCCAGTCACAGCGCGCTGTGCTGCCGGAGTAATGATAGCCCAACAGCACGCGAAGGTGCACTGTCTCCTGCGCGGCCACACACTGGTCATTACGGCTTTTGTTGCTGACAGTCACAGTGCCGGTCTCGAAGTCTTCAGAACTTCACCTCTTTCACCTTTACCCATTGTTGCGGCTTGAAAGTGCGCACGAGTATTGTGTTTCTTTGAGAGATGAAGGATGCTCGTGACGTGACAGCAGAGACAATTAAAATGAGAACTGTTTTGATTTTTTAGAAGAAAAAAAGTCCTTAAATTTTGCATGGTTTTACTGCGCTGTAATTAATTCGCGAACAGCCACACAAGCGAGATATAGTGCAGCCACACAAGCGAGATATAGCGCAACCACACAAGCGAGATATGGCGCAGCCACACAAGCGAGATATAGCGCAAAGAAAGCTCTATTATCAGTTCAGCTGCATTTTTATCCGAAACAAAAGTTGCATGCAATGGTTATTGTGGTCACTGTTAAATTCACGTCAGGCGATTTGGGCAGATACTGATCGGACCTGGGGGACGGAATACCCGGCATGTTCATCTTGCGCATCACCACTCGCCGACGACAACCAACAGCTGAGGCCACTCACCTGAACAGATGTAGGACAACAACGAAATGATGGGTAGCAGCCACATGGCGAGACTGATGTCTGACGCCCACACCGCGCTCTTTAGCGTCACCGGTCACGTCACGGTCGAGGTGTCTCAGAGCACGCGACAGCACACACTCCCCCGACGGCCGCCAGCTGTCGACTGGCGGCCCGGCCCGGCTCTGAAGGCTCTGAATGGGCGACTCCCGAGCAGGCAGCCAATCAGTGCGCAGCGCGGCTCTCTCACCTGCCAGCTGCGGCCGCTGGTGCAGGCGCCACACGCGTCACAGGCAGCACAATGTCGTCACAGGCAGCGCCACACGCGTCACAGGCAGCGCCACATGGCAGCACAATATCGTCACAGGCAGCGTCACAGGCAGCGCCACACGGCAGCACAATATCGTCACAGGCAGCGCCACACGCGTCACAGGCAGCGCCACATGGCAGCACAATATCGTCACAGGCAGCGCCACGCGTCACAGGCAGCGCCACGCGGAAGCACAATATCGTCACAGGCAGCGCCACACGCGTCACAGGCAGCGCCACACGGCAGCACAATATCGTCACAGGCAGCGCCACACGCGTCACAGGCAGCGCCACATGGCAGCACAATATCGTCACAGGCAGCGCCACACGCGTCACAGGCAGCGCCACACGGCAGCACAATATCGTCACAGGCAGCGCCACACGCGTCACAGGCAGCGCCACACGGCAGCACAATATCGTCACAGGCAGCGCCACACGCGTCACAGGCAGCGCCACACGGAAGCACAATATCGTCACAGGCAGCGCCACACGCGTCACAGGCAGCGCCACATGGCAGCACAATATCGTCACAGGCAGCACAATATCGTCACAGGCAGCGCCACGCGTCACAGGCAGCGCCACATGGCAGCACAATATCGTCACAGGCAGCGCCACTGGCAGCACAATATCGTCACAGGCAGCGTCACAGGCAGCGCCACACGCGTTACAAGCAGCGCCACAGACGTCACAGGCAGCACAATATCGTCACAGGCAGCGCCACACGCGTCACAGGCAGCGCCACACGGCAGCACAATATCGTCACAGGCAGCGCCACACGCGTCACAGGCAGGCGCCACACGCGTCACAGGCAGCGCCACACGGCAGCACAATATCGTCACAGGCAGCGCCACACGCGTCACAGGCAGCGCCACATGGCAGCACAATATCGTCACAGGCAGCGCCACGCGCGTCACAGGCAGCGCCACACGGCAGCACAATATCGTCACAGGCAGCGCCACACGCGTCACAGGCAGCGCCACACGGCAGCACAATATCGTCACAGGCAGCGCCACACGCGTCACAGGCAGCGCCACATGCCAGCACAATATCGTCACAGGCAGCGCCACACGGCAGCACAATATCTTCACAGGCAGCGTCACACGCGTCACACGGCAAGACAACAGTGTCTTTCGGTGTGTGTGTGTGTGTGTGTGTGGATCTCCGTGCTCGGTACTCATTGGAGCGTAGGAGGATCTTTTAGGATCTCGAAAATCAAAAGGGCTGGCAACACCGAGCCTTCCATGTAGCCAGCTGTCACTTCCTCAGGCACCCAGCTGAGGCATCATGAGTGTCACGGGAATATCTGAGGTGGAGTATATGAAGTCGCAGGTCAACATGGATATAAATGCCAAAGTAGACTACTTTCGGGCATTCCCGGCTCAATCTGACTCTACGTACAGAACCTGAACTACACCACTGTGTTTCCGGCATCACAAAGATCATTCGCTGAGGGTTTGGTGTTCGCATTATGGCAAACAGAACAGCATTACAAAGACTTCCATTTTTGGTTAGACTACATTGGTCAGTCTTGTCTCTGAATGTTGAAATCTAAAACGGATACCAAGCAAGCTAAACAGGACGATCCTGGGCAGACTTTTCTTAGCATGGCTCTATCCGAGGAGATAG
>JAOTOM010003467.1:87500-158494 GCA_034440615.1 Ashinkailepas kermadecensis
TGTCCATGGTCTTGTGGTGCCGTTGTCTATGGTCTTGTGGTGCTGTTGTCTATGGTCTTGTGATGCTGCTGTCTATGGTCTTGTGGTGTTGCTGTATATGCTCTTGTGGTGCTGTTGTTTGTGGTCTTGTGATGGTGTTGTCTATGGTTTTGTGGTGCTGTTGTCTATGGTCTTGTGGTGCTGTTGACTATGACCTTGTGGTACTGCTGTCTAGTGGTCTGGTGGTACTACTGTCTAGTGGTCTGGTGGTGCTGCTGTCTAGTGGTCTGGTGGTACTACTGTCCAGTGGTTTGGCGGTGCTGCTGCCTAGTTTCTGGTGGTATGGCTGTCTAGTGGTCTGGTTGTACTGCTGTCTAGTGGTCTGATGGTACTACCGCCTAGTGGTCTGGTGGTACGGCTGTCTAGTGGTCTGGTGGCACTGCCGCCTAGTGGTCTGGTGGCACTGCTGTCTAGTGTCTGGTGGTACTGCTGTCTAGTGGTCTGGTGGTACTACTGTCTAGTGGTCTGGTGGCACTGCTGTCTAGTGTCTGGTGGTGCTGCTGTCTAGTGGTCTGGTGGTATGGCTGTCTAGTGGTCTGGTGGTACTGCTGTCTAGTGGTCTGGTGGTACTACTGTCTAGTGGTCTGGTGGCACTGCTGTCTAGTGTCTGGTGATGCTGCTGTCTAGTGGTCTGGTGGTACTACTGTCCAGTGGTTTGGTGGTGCTGCTGTCTAGTTTCTGGTGGTATGGCTGTCTAGTGGTCTGGTTGTACTGCTGTCTAGTGGTCTGGTTGTACTGCTGTCTAGTGGTCTGGTGATACTGCTGTCTAGTGGTCTGGTGAAACGACTGTCTAGTGGCCTGGTGGTACTGCTGTCTAGTGGTCTGGTGGTACTGCTGTCTAGTGGTGTGGTGGTACGGCTGTTTAGTGGTCTGGTGGTACTGCTGTCTAATGGTGTGGTGGTACGGCTGCCTAGTGGTCTGGTGGTACTGCTGTCTAGTGGTCTGATGGTACTGCCGCCTAGCGGTCTGGTGGCACTGCTGTCTAGTGTCTGGTGGCACTGCTGTCTAGTGTCTGGTGGTGCTGCTGTCTAGTGGTCTGATGGTACTGCCGCCTAGTGGTCTGGTGGTACTACTGTCTAGTGGTCTGGTGGCACTGCTGTCTTGTGTCTGGTGGTACGGCTGTCTAGTGGTCTGGTGGTACTGCCGCCTAGTGGTCTGGTGGTACTACTGTCCAGTGGTTTGGTGGTGCTGCTGTCTAGTTTCTGGTGGTATGGCTGTCTAGTGGTCTGGTTGTACTGCTGTCTAGTGGTCTGGTTGTACTGCAATCTAGTGGTCTGGTGGTACTGCTGTCTAGTGGCCTGGTGGTACGGCTGTCTAGTGGTCTGGTGGTATGGCTGTCTAGTGGTCTGGTGGTACGGCTGTCTAGTGGTCTGGTGGTACGGCTGCCTAGTGGTCTGGTGGTACTGCTGTCTAGTGGTCTGGTGGTACTGCTGTCTAGTGGTCTGGTGGTACTGCTGTCTAGTGGTCTGGTGGTGCTGCTGTTTAGTGGCCTGTTGGTGCTGACGCCGAGTTACATGGTGGAGCTGTTGTTGGGTAGTACCATGTTCTAATAGCACTGTTTTCTTGTGATATCATCTTCATATTACCATGCGATTGTCTAGTAGTACCATTGCCTGGTTCAACTAATGATCTCGATTTTTGTTTGCATACAAATACCAATGAAGCCTAATGTGATTGTTTAGTCTTTATCTGAGTTGAAGGGTTAGAAACTGAACACGGCGATGGCAACATAGCTTGGCTTGAGTCGGCTGGGCGGTTAGTGTGCCAGGTAAACAAATTGGTGGGCAAATCTGAGCAGGCCTGTTCATCATTGATGGGCGGCCAGCCTTCAGTCAGGCTGGTGCGGCACGGGACGGACCTCGGCGGCCGCGCAGGGTGGTGGCTACTGGCCGACAGGGTTAGTGGCTGCTGGCCGACAGGGTGGTGGCTACTGGCCGACAGGGTGGTGGCTACTGGCCGACAGGGTGGTGGCTACTGGCCGACAGGGTTAGTGGCTGCTGGCCGACAGGGTGGTGGCTGCTGGCCGACAGGGTTAGTGGCTGCTGGTCGGCAGGGTGGTGGCTACTGGCCGACAGGGTGGTGGCTGCTGGTCGGCAGGGTGGTGGCTACTGGCCGACAGGGTTAGTGGCTGCTGGTCGGCAGGGTGGTGGCTGCTGGCCGACAGGGTTAGTGGCTGCTGGTCGGCAGGGTGGTGGCTACTGGCCGACAGGGTGGTGGCTACTGGCCGACAGGGTTAGTGGCTGCTGGCCGACAGGGTGGTGGCTGCTGGCCGACAGGGTTAGTGGCTGCTGGTCGGCAGGGTGGTGGCTACTGGCCGACAGGGTGGTGGCTGCTGGTCGGCAGGGTGGTGGCTACTGGCCGACAGGGTTAGTGGCTGCTGGTCGGCAGGGTGGTGGCTGCTGGCCGACAGGGTGGTGGCTACTGGCCGACAGGGTTAGTGGCTGCTGGCCGACAGGGTGGTGGCTACTGGCCGACAGGGTGGTGGCTGCTGGTCGGCAGGGTGGTGGCTACTCGCCGACAGGGTTAGTGGCTGCTGGTCGGCAGGGTGGTGGCTGCTGGCCGACAGGGTGGTGGCTGCTGGCCGACAGGGTGGTGGCTGCTGGCCGACAGGATGGTGGCTACTGGCCGACAGGGTTAGTGGCTGCTGGCCGACAGGGTGGTGGCTACTGGCCGACAGGGTGGTGGCTGCTGGTCGGCAGGGTTGGAGGCTGCTGGTCGGCAGGGTTAGTGGCTGCTGGCCGACAGGGTGGTGGCTGCTGGCCGACAGGGTTAGTGGCTGCTGGCCGACAGGGTGGTGGCTAATGGCCGACAGGGTGATGGCTGCTGGTCGGCAGGGTGGTGGCTACTGGCCCACAGGGTTAGTGGCTGCTGGCCGACAGGGTTAGTGGCTGCTGGTCGGCAGGGTGGTGGCTGCTGGTCGGCAGGGTGGTGGCTGCTGGTCGGCAGGGTTGGAGGCTGCTGGTCGGCAGGGTTAGTGGCTGCTGGTCGGCAGGGTGGTGGCTACTGGCCGACAGGGTTAGTGGCTACTGGCCGACAGGGTTAGTGGCTGCTGGTCGGCAGGGTGGTGGCTGCTGGTCGGCAGGGTGGTGGCTGCTGGCCGACAGGGTGGTGGCTACTGGCCGACAGGGTGGTGGCTGCTGGTCGGCAGGGTGGTGGCTGCTGGTCGGCAGGGTGGTGGCTACTGGCCGACAGGGTGGTGGCTGCTGGCCGACAGGGTGGTGGCTACTGGCCGACAGGGTTAGTGGCTGCTGGTCGGCAGGGTGGTGGCTACTGGCCGACAGGGTTAGTGGCTACTGGCCGACAGGGTTAGTGGCTGCTGGTCGGCAGGGTGGTGGCTACTGGCCGACAGGGTTAGTGGCTACTGGCCGACAGGGTTAGTGGCTGCTGGTCGGCAGGGTGGTGGCTACTGGCCGACAGGGTTAGTGGCTGCTGGCCGACAGGGTTAGTGGCTGCTGGTCGGCAGGGTGGTGGCTGCTGGTCGGCAGGGTGGTGGCTGCTGGTCGGCAGGGTTGGAGGCTGCTGGTCGGCAGGGTTAGTGGCTGCTGGTCGGCAGGGTGGTGGCTACTGGCCGACAGGGTTAGTGACTGCTGGTCGGCAGGGTTGGAGGCTGCTGGTCGGCAGGGTTAGTGGCTGCTGGTCGGCAGGGTGGTGGCTGCTGGTCGGCAGGGTTGGAGGCTGCTGGTCGGCAGGGTTAGTGGCTGCTGGTCGGCAGGGTGGTGGCTACTGGCCGACAGGGTTAGTGGCTGCTGGCCGACAGGGTTAGTGGCTGCTGGTCGGCAGGGTGGTGGCTGCTGGTCGGCAGGGTGGTGGCTGCTGGTCGGCAGGGTGGTGGCTACTGGCCGACAGTGGCTGCTGGTCGGCAGGGTGGTGGCTGCTGGTCGGCAGGGTGGTGGCTGCTGGTCGGCAGGGTGGTGGCTACTGGCCGACAGGGTGGTGGCTACTGGCCGACAGGGTTAGTGGCTGCTGGTCGGCAGGGTTAGTGGCTGCTGGTCGGCAGGGTTGGAGGCTGCTGGCCGACAGGGTTAGTGACTGCTGGTCGACAGGGTGGTGGCTACTGGCCGACAGGGTTAGTGGCTGCTGGTCGGCAGGGTTGGAGGCTGCTGGTCGGCAGGGTTGGAGGCTGTTGGTCGGCAGGGTTGGTGACTGCTGGCCGACAGGGTTAGTGGCTGCTGGTCGGCAGGGTTGGAGGCTGCTGGCCGGCATGGTTGGTGGCTACTGGCCGGCAGGGTTGGCGGCTGCTGGCCGACAGGGTTGGAGTGTACTGGCCGGCAGGGTTGGTGGCTGCTGGCCGACAGGGTTGGAGGTTACTGGTCGGCAGGGTTGGTGGCTGCTGGCCGACAGGGTTGGAGGCTACTAGCTGGCAGGGTTGGTGGCTACTGGCCGACATGGTTGGTGGCTACTGGCCGGCAGGGTTGGAGGCTGCTGGCTGGCAGGGTTGGAGGCTGTTGGTCGGCAGGTGGCAGCCGGAGAAGATTCGAGCGGCACTTGACCGTGAGTGCAGACGGTGAGAGGGAGAGAGAGAGAGAGAGAGAGAGAGAGAGAGAGAGAGAGAGAGAGAGAGAGAGAGAGAGAGAGAGAGAGAGAGAGAGAGAGAGAGAGAGAGAGACAGAGACAGAGAGAGTGAGAGAGAGACACACACACACACACACACACACACACACAGCTTCCGCCGCGGTGGGCTGGTGGCCTACGTGTTGAGCTACCGTCGCCAGACTGGGTGGCCCACACCGGGTGTTGACTTATGACGAACAGATTCACGGCAAGGCATGTGCGTTATGCGGCCCGGCGGCGTAACGAAGGCAGATGGCCGTGGCTGGCGCATGCCTGTCAGTAAATGAAGTTCTTCAAGACATTACGCCGTTTTTTTCTTCAGAAAATTGCAGACGTAAGCGGGCGCCTGGTGACAGGCATGGAGCAGAAGCGGGCTGGTGTAGCATTTTTCACATGTAATTCGCATGACATATAAGTATGTATGTGTCTTCTTCTTAGATATCTTTTTCCACTTTGGTGTATAATCAGCATTCCTAGTTTCTCTGCACCTGCAGCTATCCGTTCCTGTGCAGCACAAATTGTCAACACGGCTAACAGCTGGAAGTCGTACAAGGCCGGAGATCGACGAATGGCCAAACCCCACGTTTCTAGTTATGAGTTTCGGCGCAATCGGGCGAATACATTGAGACTGGTTGCGTTCTGAGAAAGAACTTACCGCTTTGATACAGATTATTTGCTGTGGAACATTTTCAACACATCGATATTGTTTGTCCTACTGATTCAACACATCCACTCGTCGTTCGCAAGAGTTCCAGTTAGGGTTGATGACACTCTATGTATATTTAAAGTCCCGAGGCAGCCTGCTGGATGGCAGGGTACATCTTGAGGTTTGATAGCATCCGTGTAGTTTAGTCTGTGACCCAGATATGCCACGTACCTGCGGTGGCAGAACCTACCTGTTGCGCTCCTACATCATTGCACCCCTCCTCACGCGAAAAAACAGGATGCTTCTTGTAAAAAATACTCTCCAATCAAGATCATCGGGCACTAATCGATATGAAGGGAATATTATTTGGGCAGCATGGCCGTTGCCATCCCAAGCCTGAGCGATGCATCTTGGCACACTTGACATTGTGTGCATAAAAGACCGTCGAAGTGATGCTGGAATCAAGATTCAGCAGCAATTTTTCCAACGTGGCGTGGTATGAGAGCCGTCGTGTATGGTGACAATTCCCCCTAAAAGCCACAGTCGCGGTAGGCGTGCCGCGGTCCTGTTAATGTCGCCGAGAGTGACCGAGGAGCGCTGATAACGCCAGTCCGCTGATGTCTTCTAGTCATTGCTCATTCCTGGGCCACCTTCAAGGCCGCCGATTTGTCCGGTCACTGCACTGATAAGTAGGCGTGGTATTCGTGGAAGTCAACCCGATAACAGCTGCTGCGGCACACCCTCGTGGTTGAGCTGAGCGCGCTGCGGTCGGCTGCCGTCCGCATCGCGTTCCTGCTCCGTGGAAAGTTCAGCTGTGTGGCAATTCCATTAGCCATGTTCTCTCGACCTATGCAGAACGAGACACCAGCGGGCACCTGACGTGACGTCATGCACTGCGGTGCTCTGCGCATCGCCAGACCATGTCGTCACTTTAACACCATTGCCAAGCTCTTCTCGTGACGACGCTGGGGACAGTAGATATGGAGGTGGTGCTGGGAGCTGCTGATAAGGAAGCGGTACTGAGGGCTGCAGATGTGGAGGTGGTTCTGGGAGCTGCTGATGTGGGAGCGGTACTGAGGGCTGCAGATGTGGAGGTGGTTCTGGGAGCTGCTGATGTGGGAGCGGTACTGACGGCTGCAGATGTGGAGGTGGTGCTGGGAGCTGCTGATGTGGGAGCGGTACTGACGGCTGCAGATGTGGAGGTGGTGCTGGGAGCTGCTGATGTGGAAGCGGTACTGACGGCTGCAGATGTGGAGGTGGTGCTGGGAGCTGCTGATGTGGGAGCGGTACTGACGGCTGCAGATGTGGAGATGGTGCTGGGAGCTGCTGATGTGGAGGTGGTGCTGGGAGCTGCTGATGTGGGAGCGGTACTGACGGCTGCAGATGTGGAGGTGGTGCTGGAAGCTGCTGATGTGGGATCGCAAATGCGGAGATTGTGCCGAGGACTGCAGATACGGAGATAGTGCTGAGGGCTACAGATGCGGAGATAGTGCTGATGGCTGCAAATACAGAGGTGGTGCTGAGGACTGCTGATACGGAGATAGTGCTGAGGGCTACATGTACAGAGTTGGTGTTGAGGGCTACAAATACGGAGGTGGTGCTGATGGCTGCGGGCACAGAGGTGGTGCTGAGGGCTGCAGATACGGAGATATTGCTGAGGGCTGCAGATAGATGTGCTGCTGATGGCTGCAGATACGGAGGTGGTGCTGAGGGCTGCAGATAGAGGTGGTGCTGAGGGCTGTAGATACCGAGGTGGTGCTGAGGACTGCAGATACGGAGGTGGTGCTGAGGGCTGCAGATACGGAGGTGGTGCTGAGGACTGCAGATACAGAGTTGGTGCTGAGGACTGCAGATACGGAGGTGGTGCTGAGATCTGCAGATACAGAGGTGGTGCTAAGGACTGCAGATAGAGGTGGTGCTGAGGGCTGCAGATAGAGGTGATGCTGAGGGCTGCATATAGAGGTGGTGCTGAGGGCTGCAGATGCGGAGTTAGTGCTGAGGGCTGCGGATAGAGGTGGTGCTGAGGGCTGCAGATAGAGATGGTGCTGAGGGCTGCATATAGAGGTGGTGCTGAGGGCTGCAGATAGAGGTGGTGGTGAGGGCTGCAGATAGAGGTGGTGCTGAGGACTGCATATAGAGGTGGTGCTGCGGGCTGCATATGCAAAGGTAGTGCTGTGGGTCTGACATAAGCGCGATGGCGTCACTTTCCCAACGTTTGAATGGCTCATTTACATGATCGCCTTCGATTTCCTCGCGTACAAGGTGAAGAAATAGCAAGTTCCGAGGTCATTGTTTGATGTGTCAGATGACGGCTGATTAGCAAATGGCCAGGGCTGAGCAGCGGTGACAAATTCCCAAATGGCCAGGGCTGAGCAGCGGTGACAAATTCCTAAATATCTGAGAATAGAAGCGCAGGATGACACTACAAAAACGTTCCGGGATATTAAAGGTTAGCATCGAAATCTCCCAATTTAACAGTAAGACGACACAAAATGGAATTTCGAGTCACAAAACTGCTCCTTTTTCACCACAAAATACTTAACATAAAATGTGCTGCTGATATTCAATGTTCAACTCGTTCTGGCCTGGTAAAAGTGTCGGGCGCCACGGCCAAAATTATGATGAACCGTGAAACAGTGTGTCAATAATTATTAATGCGGCAGATTTGGTGTTTGGCCCCAATGTCACACTCTTTCAGTGCTCTGCTTGTTCTTGTCAGAGCGTAGCATGACGATCAGACGAGGCCACACGGCCGGAAATTGGTTGGCCGTGTAGCAGGCGGCTTTCCAGTGTCTACAGGAACTGGGTGCTGCGTTCCACGACAGATCGACCAAAATTTTTCACATTTTACACCCACTAAATTTGTATTTGGACCAAGATTGGTGTACAGGGCAGTTTTGTACCCTGAACACGCCTGAACAAGTTTTAGCCTGATCCGACTAACGGTTTCGGAGTTATAGCCTACGGCATTATTTTGAGGTCACACAACAAGGGTATATTTGGCGATGGATATCTCATCGATAATGAAGAGAAAGTGACATATTATGCATCTTTGAGAAAAAAAAATTATGAAAGAAAACAGATCCGTGGTTAGATATCAACATTTCTCACGTTTCACCTCGTGACCCCATGACCTCGTGAACTCGTGACCTTCTTTGACCCCTGGCCCATTGAAATTGATAAATTTGATGGCAGAAATACAAACGGACATGATTTGTCTGCCATATGAGAAAATAAAAAAGGTTTGCTTTTAAATATCCCGCATAGGCGTCCGTTCTCCATGGTTTCTATGATTTTCCGATTTTCGGAACGGACGGATTTCGAGTAAGTTGTTTCCCATTGGAAAACTACGCTAGATCGAGCAATGATATCACGAAGGGTGATATAAAAACGTTTGCTAAACAAACAAATTTATAAACGTATTGATGTACGTCTTATAGTTTGCCTTAATAAACTTCACAAAGTTCAAGGTCACCCATTACCGATAGGTTGGTTATTAGAATTTATGGGCATATCGACTGCGTCGGTCATGCAGGCCCATATCATCGTCAGTCAAACAATGGCATATGCACGAAGGTCAATCGACGAGAAAACTGCATGTGAAGATGCCGATATACGTGTGACATCATGCCGTGCTACGATCCTCATTTTATCAGGTGTAAAAGCAAATTAATGACGGGCATAAGTCACAGAAAACTTGATTTCTGATAGCAAGCGAAAGAGCCGTCCCGATTGAACAATTGATGACTTGTCCCCTAATACTTCCCTGAGAGAGAGAGAGAGAGAGAGAGAGAGAGAGAGAGAGAGAGAGAGAGAGAGAGAGAGAGAGAGAGAGAGAGAGAGAGAGAGAGAGAGAGAGAGAGAGAGAGAGAGAGAGAGAGAGAGAGAGAGAGAGAGAGAGAGAGAGAGAGAGAGAGAGAGAGAGAGAGAGAGAGAGAGAGAGAGAGAGAGAGAGAGAGAGAGAGAGAGAGAGAGAGAGAGAGGGGGAGGGGGGGGGGTATTACCGCCGGTCCGAAGGTATTACCGATAGGTCTAGGATATGTTATAGGTGATATTGCTATGCGTGAGGACGTCATTTTACTTCGGAATATCTGGTGGTCTGGTAATAGAAACACCTGATCATGCTGGTCTCACAACAAGAAGTACAATTATCCCTTCATTCTGCCTGTAGGCATCATTTTCATGGACGTACAGTCGAATTCCTATCGTAATGCAAACACAGGCTTTTTTGTCACGGTATACATAGCGTGTCCACGAAAACATGAACATTTTCACAAGCTTCCTGTGATTTCATTGTTCACGCTTTGGGCACTCCCTGTATATTGCACATTATTGCACATTACTACACTGCACTAAGCAGTGCACAATCGAACGACCATGGGATAGAACAACGAAATAAACATCAGATGATGAGAACCTGTTTTTCCCACGTACACATTTGTAGATCTCAAATGCAGCTCGTGTAGCTTCCTTAACAAGGGTCGAACATTTCAAGACCATAGTGTCGCAGCTTATTTCCGCGTAGCGGCGTAATTTTACTTCAAAACATCTGGTGGTTACTTACAACACGTACTCAACGCCATCAAACACGACAACGATGCAGTCTGACCATATTCGACCATACTAACATCACAACAAGAAGTACAATTATACTTTATTTCCACCTGCAGATCATCATTTATATGGACGTACAGTGGAACACTTATTGCAAGCCACTCTTTGCGGTCACTGTGCACGTAGGCTGTGTACGGAAACATCATTTTCACAACCTTCATGTGACTCCATTATTCACGTTCTTGAGACACTGCGCATGTGGACATTCCGCATGGGACACTGCGTTGCACAATGGCACATATGTTAGAAAAATAAAAGCAGATCAAACGGCGTCGATTTGGCTTTGATAATCAAATCGTTACAAACGGCGTCGATTTCGAAGTTCGCCCAAACCGAATTTTGCAGGTTAACATGGAATCTGGGGCCGTGGACACCTTAAGAATTGTCCAAATATTATCGGAACTTTGTTTTAAAAATGCAATATCCTGATCGTTGTATTTGTGAGCGATGAGTGATATTGGACGTTTTCAGGCCGTTTTCTGTGATTTCTGATAACTGCAACACGTAGTAGGGCATCAAATCTGGCAATAAAATACGGGCAAACAACTTGGATTTCTGAAAATGGCTCTTTGAGATAGTAAATACAATTGACAGATTATTTTAAGATGGCATCTGAAACAACTCATCCTGGCGCATCGCTGTGGTCCATGATATTTTCCTTATACGTAAAGTTTTTTTAACGAGTTAATTTTGAAATTGCATGTGCTTTCAGAAATTTATAGATTTTTGAATATGGCATATTTCAGTGGCATCTCAACAGATACAGGTAGCCAACAGCCAACGGAACATATTTTCTTTGGTGGAAAGCCAATTTTGAGTTCAATCACTTCCGCAAAAGGAATTTTACATATTCGTCGATTTGAGCATGTTTTGTTCTTCTAAGCCTGCCAGAGGTCAGAATTTTGTTTGCATCAAGTTTCCCTCCGGTGTATCATTTCCATTATTTTCATTTCTGACGCTGATTGTGCAAAAAAAAATCTTTAAAAATCTGAGAAATTTTGTTTAAGTTTGAAAATTTGTCAACTTGGAAACTAACACACAAAGACACACCTCTGGTAATATGAGGATGCTCACGTTTTCAATCGGGCTTACCGATACTTCAGCAACATTTTTTGTTATTCGCTGTGTATGGCGACGATAAGAATCGACGCAGTGACTATCACAATTGCTTATAGCGTTTATGTACATAGAAATAAAATCACCACGTCCTCTTTCCACCAGGCGTTTTCGAAAACTGATTCGTACACTGCTCCGGCTCTGCCAAGCCTGTTATTGTTTCCTTCCCGATGTCAACCCCTGTGTTGTCGGCCGGCATCAACGCCGGCGCCTTTATCGCCCTCGGAACCGCCACCATGCTGGAGAGTATTGAGCTATGTACGGATGGGGAGTACGGATATATGTACGAAGTACGGATGGGGTTGGAGGGAAGGCATATGCGAGACAAATACCTCGGCTTTTATTTGCCTTTAGCACATAGCCATCAGCAGTCCACTGAGATGGAATGCTTATTCTTCAGAACAACATGATAAACCTGCCTCACACTTGATCGCTGACACAGTGATCCTCATGTTTGCTATAGGTACCTACCTACCACGCCAGATGCAATATGTAGGCAATAGAACCTGATTCAATAGGGTCGGGTTGCTTAATTTCCATGTTTGATGTCATGCAATACATATCAGTTGTTCCGAAGTACCATTGCTTCACTACGCGTAAATAAACCCATGGGTGACCTATCTGTAACTGTTAACCTTGAAATTCGTGATGGTTTTTAAGGGAAAATTTCAGATCGAAATTAAAAAGGTAGGAATGCATTTGTTCTCAGAAAAAAACGTTTTCCAATCATATGTCTGCATGTCATTGTTCTACCTCATGTAGCTATTCAAAGGAAGAAAGCTTACACGAAGTCCGTCCTACCCAGAACACGCAAAATCGCAAAAAGTCATGAAGAGTGTACGGCCATATCGGATATTTATAAGAATTTTTTTTTTTGCTTGATCAGCGAAATCATGCCCACTTTTATTTCCGCCGTAAAATTTGTCAATTGCGATGGGTTAGGTGTCATGGAGGTCACGAGGTCACCAGGTCAAATGTAGGAAATACTGATATTATATTTCGTGAATGTTTCGGTTGATCCTTTTTCTTGTGAAATATGCATAATTTTCCATCCTTTCCGTTTCTTATTGATGAGATATCCATCGTCAAACCAACCCATGTTATTTGACCTAAAAATATTACCGGAGACTGTAGCTCAAAAACCGTTCGCCGAATCGTGCTGAAATTTGTACAGCCGAATTCAGAGCCAAAGACTACCCTGTGAACAAATTTTGGTCCCAATCAAAAATTATGAGGTGAAGTGCATTGGTCGATCTGTCGTGGAACACACCAGGTGTCACTGCACATGTGTGGAGCAGGGATGGTGCCGAGCTAACACCAGAACACCGTCCACGGCCACACGGGTCAGATGATAGTAGGGACGGTGCCAAGCTAACATCAGGACACAGTCCATGGCCACACGGGCACCAGGACACAGCCCACGGCCACACGGGTACCAGGACCCAGCCCACGGCCACACGGGTACCAGGACCCAGCCCACGGCCACACGGGTACCAGGACACAGTCCATGGCCACACGAGTATCAGGACACAGTCCACGGCCACACGGGTATCAGGCCACAGTCCATAGCCACACGGGTCAGATGATAATAAACGGCGTCGCCGCCATCACCGGACCGGCAGTCGCGTGTCGCCTCCCGAGTCCTTGGCACACTGACGGGGTGTGGACTCACTGACGAGGGTGTAGACTCACTGACGGGGTGTGGACTCACTGACGGGGTGTGGACTCACTGACAGGGTGTGGAATCACTGACGAGGGTGTAGACTCACTGACGGGGTGTGGACTCACTGACGAGGGTGTAGACTCACTGACGGGGTGTGGACTCACTGACGGGGTGTGGACTCACTGACGAGGGTGTGGACTCACTGACGGGGTGTGGAATCACTGACGAGGGTGTGGACTCACTGACGGGGTGTGTACTCATTGACGAGGGTGTAGACTCACTGACGGGGTGTGGACTCACTGACGAGAGTGTGGACTCACTGACAGGGTGTGGACTCACTGACGGGGTGTGGACTCACTGACGGGGTGTGGACTCACTGACGGGGTGTGGACTCACTGACAGGGTGTGGACTCACTGACGAGGGTGTAGACTCACTGACGGGGTGTGGACTCACTGACGAGGGTGTGGACTCACTGACGGGGTGTGGACTCACTGATGAGGGTGTGGACTCACTGACGGGGTGTGGGATCGCTGACGAGGGTGTGGGGCCACTGACATTGTGTGGGATGACTGACGAAGGGTTGTGCCACTGAAATGGTGTGGGATCACTGACGATGGTGTGGGATCACAGAAGAGAGTGTGGGATCACAGAAGAGAGTGTGGGGTCACTGACGAGGGTGTGGGTCACTGACGAGGGTGTGGGTTACTGACGTGGGTATGGGGTCACTGACGAGGGTGTGAAGTCACTGACAGCGTGCGGGATCACTGACGGGTGTGGATCACTGACGAGGGTGTGAGGACATTGACAAGAGTGTGGGATCACTGACGATGGGGTGGGGCCACTGAAAATGGAAATGGTGTGGGATCATTTACGATTGTGTGGGATCACAGAAGAGAGTGTGGGGTTACTGACGAGGGTGCGGGTCACTGACGAGGGTGTGGGGTCACTGGCGAAGGTGTGGGGTCACTGACGAGGGTGTGGGTCACTGACGTTGGTGTGGGGTCACTGACGAGGGTGTGGGTCACTGACGTGGGTGTGGGTCACTGACGAGGGTGTGGGGTCACTGACGAGGGTGTGGGTCACTGACGAGGGTGTGGGGTCACTGGCGAAGGTGTGGGTCACTAACTTGGGTGTGGGTCACTGACGTGGGTGTAGGTCACTGACGTGGATGTGGGGTCACTGGCGAAGGGGTGGGGTCACTGACGAAGGTGTGGGTCACTGACGTGGGTGTGGGGCGACCGATGAGGTTGTCAAACAAGGTGGGATTTCGAAAGTAGTGTCTTTCAGCAAGGTTGGATTTGTACTTTGTAATCCTGGATGTGGAGAGGAAAGCTTTGTGTAATTGGATATGGAGAGGATATTTTCTTTTCAAACCTGTGACATCAGAATCTCAGTTTGAACTTCTCAGTGAATGTTGAACACTTTATCATAGAGCAGTCCATTGACAAACAGCACCATGCAACCTCCAAATGAGAAAGATGAGACTATAATTGTATGGATGAGATAATGTTCTGCATGCCAAAAATACAGGAACAGCCTACTTTTTCAACGCTGGTGTGAACATTAACACTGAGGAGGATGTGGGGTCACTCGCGAGGGTGTGGAAGGTACTGGCAAGGGTTTGGTAGCGCTAGCATAGGGACGGCGAGTATATCGGTGCCACTAATGAAGGTGCATTGGTGTAGGGGCCACTGACGGAGATGCGGTGGGAGACTGATGGGGTGTGAGATCACTGAAAAGGTGGTGGAGCTGTTGCAGACGGTGCGGCGTGATGGTCGAACGCGGTGGTGGCAGGCAGTGATTCGAGTAGTAAGTAGTAGAGTGGCAAATGCCGGGATTGAAGGAATGGGTGGTGAGAACGACAGGATGAACGACTGTCTGAGCCGGGAGCCGACCTCACCCCATATAGCGTGGTGGTGGCTGGTACCTCCAGGCCGGGAACTGCCGCCACGTTCCGGCTGACGAGGACTACGTCGCCGACCAACACCGTCAACCCCGGCCAAAACGTAACTCAGCTCCGATTGCCGCCGCTGATTTTGAATGCAGCAACGGTGACAGTGAAAGCTGCGGCGATACGTTCGATTACGGCCGACTGGCAGTAACTGCCCGGTCGGTAAAGGTGATAAATAGACAGTGCTGTAAATTCACGGTAGGGCTGGATCCGCTGCATGGTACACCAGCCTGGCTGACCTCCGCTGGCCGCTGGCACCTCACGACCGGCAGTCTCCAGGCCATGACGAATGGTCGCGTCTTCAAGCTGTACCGCATGCTGCCGCGCTGAGCACATACATGGCACATGTCACATGCTGCATGCTGCCTCACGGAGAAGTTGTTAATTTCCCACTAGACATTCTTTTAGCTGGTTTTTCACTTGCTGTTGGACCTAAATCAAAGCATCAGTAGGGTACCCAGGAAGTAGTTAATTGACAACTTTTCCCCGAAAAAAATATTCCCGGGAATCAATGAGTAGCTAGCCGAAGGAATTCGCCGATAACAAACAAATGGCAGACTTCAGCACACGATTTCTTGCTATCCGATGACCTCTCTGTCTCTGTGTCTGCGTCTGCCTCTGCCTCTGCCTCTGCCTCTGCCTCTGTCTCTGTCTCTGTCTCTGTCTCTGTCTCTGTCTCTGTCTCTGTCTCTGTCTCTGTCTCTGTCTCTGTCTCTGTCTCTGTCTCTGTCTCTGTCTCTGTCTCTGTCTCTGTCTCTGTCTCTGTCTCTGTCTCTGTCTCTGTCTCTGTCTCTGTCTCTGTCTCTGTCTCTGTCTCTGTCTCTGTCTCTGTCTCTGTCTCTGTCTCTGTCTCTGTCTCTGTCTCTGTCTCTGTCTCTGTCTCTGTCTCTGTCTCTGTCTCTGTCTCTGTCTCTGTCTCTGTCTCTGTCTCTGTCTCTGTCTCTGTCTCTGTCTCTGTCTCTGTCTCTGTCTCTGTCTCTGTCTCTGTCTCTGTCTCTGTCTCTGTCTCTGTCTCTGTCTCTGTCTCTGTTCTCTGTCTCTGTCTCTGTCTCTGTCTCTGTCTCTGTCTCTGTCTCTGTCTCTGTCTCTGTCTCTGTCTCTGTCTCTGTCTCTGTATCTGTCTCTGTCTCTGTCTCTGTCTCTGTCTCTCTCACACACACACACACACACACACACACACACACACACACACACACACACACACACACACACACACACACACACACACACACACACACACACACACACACACACACACACACACACACACACACACACACACTACACACACACACACACACACACATGCATACACGCACACACACACACACACACATACTGGGTCTCGTGATTCGATGAAGAGATCTGCTGCTGCGTACAATCAATGAATGCCTGGTGTTGAATTGAACGCACATCAATCTGTGGGCGTCGGAGTACATGCATTATTTGCGTGTGGTGGGCTATTATGCCGGATCGTTGAGCGCACGTGGGTTTGCTTACGGCTGTCCAGTCGCATCGACAGCGGGCCAACTGGACGGACACGGCTGTCGGTTGCACTGATTGGCCGCACACCACTGGGCGGGCCGGTGCACTGATTGGCCGCACACCACTGGCCGGTGCACTGATTGGCCGCACACCACTGGCCGGTGCACTGATTGGCCGCACACCACTGTCCGGTGCACTGATTGGCCGCACACCACTGGTCGGTGCACTGATTGGCCGCACACCACTGTCCGGTGCACTGATTGGCCGCACACCACTGTCCGCACACCACTGGCTGTCTCTGTCTCTGTCTCTGTCTCTGTCTCTGTCTCTGTCTCTGTCTCTCTCTCTCTCTCTGTCTCTCTCTCTGTCTCTGTCTCTGTCTCTCTCTCTGTCTCTGTCTCTGTCTCTCTCTCTCTCTCTCTCTCTCTCTCTCTCTCTCTCTCTCTCACCACACACACACACACACACACACACACACACACACACACACACATACACCTACACACACACACACACACACACACACACACACACACACCTACACACACACACACACATACATGCATACACGCACACACACACACACACACATACTGGGTCTCGTGATTCGATGAAGAGATCTGCTGCTGCGTACAATCAATGAATGCCTGGTGTTGAAATGAACGCACATCAATCTGTGGGCGTCGGAGTACATGCATTATTTGCGTGTGGTGGGCTATTATGCCGGATCGTTGAGCGCACGTGGGTTTGCTTACGGCTGTCCAGTCGCATCGACAGCGGGCCAATTGGACGGACACGGCTGTCCGGTGCACTGATTGGCCGCACACCACTGGCCGGTGCACTGATTGGCCGCACACCACTGGCCAATGCACTGATTGGCCGCACACCACTGTCCGGTGCACTGATTGGCCGCACACCACTGGTCGGTGCACTGATTGGCCGCACATCATTGTCCGGTGCACTGATTGGCCGCACACCACTGTCCGGTGCACTGATTGGCCGCACACCACTGGTCGGTGCACTGATTGGCCGCACACCACTGTCCGGTGCACTGATTGGCCGCACACCACTGTCCGGTGCACTGATTGGCCACACACCACTGTCCGGTGCACTGATTGGCCGCACACCACTGGCCGCACACCACTGGCCGGTCTGGCGGTGTGCGCACGACTGCTGACAGCCTCGGACGGTGACGGCGTCGGCGGCTCAACCGCACACACCAGCTTCAGCCTGGCTGTCGGCCAGCTGGCGTGGCTTCAGCCTCGCTGTCGGCCAGCTGGCGTGGCTTCAGCCTCGCTGTCGGCCAGCTGGCGTGGCTCGGTTGCGTCAATGCCCGCACAATTAAAATGGCGTCGATGCGTGTCCGACCGAGGTGCCGATTGTGAACCATCCAAAGGTTCACACCACGACCGAGGTGCCGATTGTGAACCATCCAAATGGCTGGCTATTCCGCGAGCAGAAGACCGAAATCGTCGAGAGCACTTCCTCCCAGCTTGTGTACGGTGAAACTAATGATATGGTCAGGTAGAGACAAGGAAAAGCGCACAGGTCCGATGCGTTCCATTCGGCCACTGGAGGGCTATGGGAATTGCGATGTCCGCTTCTGATATGATCCAAATCAATCCATTCGAAATGCGTCTTTCCCACGACCAAAGGAGCTTCCCACAGCCTCCACTTGTCTTTATCGATTACATGTAGGCAGCTATCGGCTATGCCATGTATCAATTTGATTCATTGATTGATGGTTCCATACATTTAGTGTCATTCGGTGTTTCACAAACGCCACAGATATTTAGAAAATACGTTGATTTACTGTAGCTGAATTCCAATTCACAGACAGATAGCGTATAGTTCTTGAATTACTGTTTGATTAGAATTATCGACATTTGCTTTAAATTACCTTAATTTGATCTGGCGCTGTCGACGTTTCTTGAAGTAAAATATAAGGCGCGGCAATGGCATATCAGGTAATATTAGTTAAAAGTACACTTCCTTGGTGATGAACTTGATGTTAGTACATAGTTTTCAGATGACGAAGTCTAGTTAAGGGACCCATGTTATAAACGATTATGAAAACTAATAGTACTTACGAATATATGCGTGTTGAGTGAATTTGGCTAGCCTGCCACCGGGTTGGTGATGTTAGATGTTTACTTCTATGCTGTGAAAATAGTCTATAATCCCAAATGTATCAAATCAACAGCATAATTCACCCATGACGCGGCTTCCGCTGTTCTTCCTACCAAACATCGATATGCGAAGTTAAAGTAATAGCGTTTCTCGTGCATCCAAGGTTAAGCGAACTATCGCGACGAAAAACAGGATATGCGCATAACTTATGGGCTGATATGCACATACATTTGGAACATGCAGGTAAGGATTGAAGGATTGATTGCAAAGATTGCAAGAGGGATCGCAAAGCAATGCTACGACACTCGCAAGGCAAACACACATCCCGACACATACATGGCGTAGCTAATTGTTGATACAGACCGCGACTCAATTCACAGTGAGAACATGACACTGGGGAAGTGAAGGCCACGAAGAGGCCACATTGACTGGGACTCGGCTAACTGTTGATACAGACCGCGACTCAATTCACAGTGAGAACATGACATTGGGGAAGTGAAGGCCACGAAGAGGCCACATTGATTGGGACTCGGCTTTCTAATGTACATGGACATGGACATGGACATGGACACATGTACATGGACTCCAAAAATGTTCGATAAGGTTCATCTATGGCCACGTGAAAAATTTGATTATTTGCATTGCTGAAGCTTAACTCGGTTCCTAGATGCTGTTTTTGATGATAACCGAATTCATGTCAGTTTTGTGTTTGGCATCTGTGATATGTTCATCAAATCTGAGTCGTACTGAACGCTGAGTCTATCCAATGTGATCCAGCTGTTTATCAAAGCATAACAAGCAGTCCATTATGTATGCAACGTTACGTCTGTCGCAATGTCTTTTCGGCCCTGCCAAGCAGGTGCGACATTGATTCCTCCTATTTCCCCGGGAATGGTGGAGGAAAGTGGGCTGATCTCACGAGTCTTATTTCCAGGCTTGGACCCTCTCTCCGCGCTATCCCGAAGTTGATGTTGCCGTTTTTATGATCCCATCTATCTTTCGACACAGTGCATCAGCAAAATAGGGAAGATTAAGGGAACACAAAAGGTGAAGTTCTTGTTCGGTGACGTTCTCTGCCAGTAGCGTTGGTCACATAGGACTTACGACTGAATCTTTTCCATCAAACGTGTTGGGTATCCATTCTGTATGAAGAGATCATTGATGTTTTTCATACTGTGGCCACGAGGGGCACAGAGAGACAACCTGATAGCGCTTGGTATCTGAGAGCGTTTAGTATGGGTCGCATTCTTGGTTGACATGGGGAGGGAAGACTGATAATTAATGGTAGCTGAACTTTGACATGAATGAAATACTGGATTTTGGCAATCATTTAAATGTTGGAAGATGTTCATTATAAAAATGCATTGTCTGTCTTGCAGCTTCCTGAGTAAGATTGAACTAGATTCAGAAAACGTATTCTGCGGGTGGAACTTTCGGGAAAGGTGTGGCGGCATAGTTCTGACATTACCTCAAGCTGGAATCCACGTCCTAATGATCGACGTTTTGCAGAGCTTTTTCCTGGTAGCTAAGTACCGTATGAACCATTGTTCAAGATGACTGCGTGGACTTTCCACACATATGTCACAGCCACGATGTCAAGCAATGGAGTCGATCTGTCCCCGGACCGAACGATCTGTCCCCGGACCGAACGATCTGTCCCCGGACCGAACGACACATCTGGAGGTATGCCAGGCCAGATAGCCGACGGCCGCTGGCCACCGAGTGGCCGCGATTCTGCCCAAGGCTGCCACTGCCGCTGTGAAGGCACCTAATGGTGGTCATACGTCACCGCCAACCGGGTCACATGCCCTTGTGTTGGAACCTCCATCAATGTCGATCCGCAATCAGACTAGCTATCGACAGGTGCTGGCCTTCCTCAACAGCCGTGTCGTAAATATCTGTCTCCTACGACACTCTTCTCTCCAGATGGAATGTACGGTTGGTCTCGATGTCTGTGAGGCCGGCTGGATTAAGCATATGTCCAGCAGCTCACCGTTTTTGAACAGCTCACGAGCTCCGAACGGCCAAATAGTTGTCAGGGCTGCAAGTGTCAGCTGTGCTGTCCTGCCACCGTGGTATGAATCACATCTGAAACTGAACAGTTTGTTTGCCAGCTGCCGCAGTTTCTGTGGGGATTCCATGTATTTGAACCGGCCGCGGCGCCGCACTGATCACCGTCCATCTGTTTGGTCACACAGGTCACACAGTCGGTCTGCAGCACGGAACAGTACCGTCATACCAGACCATGCAGCACTTCACACCTCGTCTTACCACACGATATGGATTTCGATCCCTCAGAAGTATATGTCTAGATATAATTTCAAGTCAGAAGAATAGCCATGAAGTCCGGTAAGCTGTGCCTTCCGTATGTTCTGCGCACATGCCTGCATAATTGGTGTGATATTTGTCCTTGTATCTCTAGTACGTTGCGGTGGAGAATTTCCTCTTTGTGTCCTTCAACATTGTCTTACAAAAAAATGACTCTGCCTATAAATACTCAGGGGATGATCCATCGGAAAGTAGCCGGTCCTAAGCATCGTGATTTATTCCTTATGTATGCAAACGATATGCTACTTTCGACATCTTATTCGATGAACTTCTGGGTAATGTAAACCACTGATGGCCTCTGAAACTTCGAAATTGTTATATCTGAGTGCAGTAAACATATCAGGCTGAGTGCGGCATGTAAGCAGATGTCGGTGGCTAAATGCTGTCTGCCTATCTTAGTTTCCTGATGTTGACAAGATGTCTCCTTCACACACCTCAGCTTTTGCGACCACGTGGTTCATATGCTACATGTTTGGGTCTCCTCAGACTATGGCGTCGAATCGCTTACCTTGCGAAGACAAAATGAGAGGATGCACCTCCATTTACCCCGAAGACTTCATTTTATCAAAAATGTGTTCCGGGCAGCATGGACGAATTAATTCAAACCTACCTCTACGACAGTGCATGTCATGTTTGTCATGAACTATGAGCGGTCTAACCTGTCTCCTTAACTATATATGCGATGATGTAAAGCATTATGTGAACATATTTATACCAGTCGTAGCAACACTGCTGTTTACTTAGGGGCGTATGCATTACAAGAACCGAACGTCCACTTTCAATTAGTTGACTTTCAGGTATTTTTAACCTAGATTTCAAGCGTTCCTTCCTTTCCTGGGAAGACACTGGTACACCAAAGCCACACAAAGTGAATACCGGTTAATTTTGGGGGGCACGCAGCGCTGCGGCTTTTCTTTCTGCGGTCGAGTGCAGTTAGGAGCTAAAGGCGAGGGGAGGTACCCCTCTCGCACTTGAATGGGAAAGCTGACGACGGAATGTCCTCGTTACGCGACGGTTTAGATGTCTGCAGAGTGACGAGGTGCAGTGTTTTGTCACAGAGAGGAGCTGCAGCTTTGTGGCAACTGACGGGGCTGTCTCTCTGTCCTTGTGTCGCCGCCTCTGTACAAAGAACATAGCAATTCGTGAATCAGACTTAATGTCATTCTCCAGTATGCGGTATTCTCAGCTGTCATTAACCTACATGTAATATTTGACCAAAAGCACGACCACGTAGTACCTGTCGATGAGTTCCATGCCGTTGCTGTACCGATCCAATTCCCTCAACAATGGACAGACTTGGCATTTGTTCCAGATCGAACAATGGGATCAGTGAGCGCCGCTCCTCGTATCGACCTGCCAGGGCGAGGCGACTGCGTGCCTGTCGTCGAGTATCGACCTGCCAAGGCGAGGCGACTGCCTGCCTGTCGTCGAGTATCGACCTGCCAGGGCGAGGCGACTGCCTGCCTGTCGTCGAGTATCGACCTGCCAGGGCGAGGCGACTGCGTGCCTGTCGTCGAGTATCGACCTGCCAGGGCGAGGCGACTGCCTGCCTGTCGTCGAGTATCGACCTGCCAGGGCGAGGCGACTGCGTGCCTGTCGTCGAGTATCGACCTGCCAGGGCGAGGCGACTGCCTGCCTGTCGTCGAGTATCGACCTGCCAGGGCGAGGCGACTGCCTGCCTGTCGTCGAGTATCGACCTGCCAGGGCGAGGCGACTGCCTGCCTGTCGTCGAGTATCGACCTGCCAGGGCGAGGCGACTGCCTGCCTGTCGTCGAGTATCGACCTGCCAGGGCGAGGCGACTGCCTGCCTGTCGTCGAGTATCGACCTGCCAGGGCGAGGCGACTGCCTGCCTGTCGTCGAGTATCGACCTGCCAGGGCGAGGCGACTGCCTGCCTGTCGTCGAGTATCGACCTGCCAGGGCGAGGCGACTGCCTGCCTGTCGTCGAGTATCGACCTGCCAGGGCGAGGCGACTGCCTGCCTGTCGTCGATATATGCTTTTGTATCTCAACAATGGATCCCGGGATTTGTTTCTGATTCTTGATCCCATAAGTTTCATTGCATTTGTTTCCATTGGATTTATATTGGAAAGTTATCGAAAGTTGCAATGGAATCTACGCTTTTCATTTTATCGGTAGGATTCGTCATCCCTCCCCGTCTTTCCGGTTATATCCTCACACCCCGTCTCGGGGGGGGGGGATACATACCCCCTGTAATCTCCAAACTATATTTAAAAGGAATCATATACGTGGGTGATCTGGTGCGAAATGGCGCATTTATTGACTATGCTGCGTTGCAACAAAATTTACTGGGGATCCAAATCTCTCAGTTTGAATATCAATGCCTACTGCACGTAATTCCGAAAACTGGAAAAGGTTAGTGCGACAAAGTAGGCAATTCGATTTTACGCCAGAAATAAGGGAAGTGGAGATTGGTCTCAGAATGCCTGACGGTAACATAGTTGCTCTCAAGAAGATCACAACCAAGCACTTTTATAGGCACTATCCAGCTCCCAAAGACCGTGAAGCCTCGTTGCCAGACCAAATGGGCTGAGGAACGCCTCATTTTCAATGAAAGACAATGGGTCCAGATTTATAATCTTCCTTATAAGTGCTGTGTGTCGACTAAGCTTCAGACGCTGCAATACCGAATATTGAACAGATACATACCTACACCAAAGTTTTGGTATGATAAAAAAATAGTTCATTCACCGCAATGTAAGTTCTGTCCCGAACAAGACAGCATAAGACACTTTTTTCTGAGATGCCGGTCAGTAGGGCCATTTTGGCGTCAGTTGATAGCCGGGCTGGGTAGATTGAGCGGAAACCGACTGAGATATTGCCCGGAGCACTTACTGTTTGAATGTTTCGATGCTCCTGAGTTTGTCAACTATGTCGTACTTCTTGCAAAGTAATATGTTTTGAATAAGAAGCTGAATGGGATTGGAGATCTGACGTTTGTAGAGTTTAAATCGAGGCTTTTCAACCAATATAAAGTTGATGAAAGCATTGCAACGAAGGCGAGAAAGCTGGAACCGTTCCACCGCACATAGGGCAGTCTGATGCGGTTATTGTGATGCGGGGGTTTCACAGGATCACCTCTGGCGATCCTGGTGTGTCAAAGCAACCTGGGCATCAGCGGTCAATATCAATTGGAAGAGCGCTAGGATTAGTCGGTTTCATCTGAGCTGGATTTAGTAGGGCCTGGATCTACTGGTACATTTGAGATGAATGATCTTGTAATAGATGCGAGAATAATAGAGATATGATGGAACGTGGACTGAATGAGATGAGTAGTGGCGACTACGCAAATGTGAACGTATGGGAAGATAAATAACTTGCGTGTACTACTACTGTGCTATTGTGTACTGTGTACTGTGTGCTATTGTGTCGCAACTGAAAGACTGTCGATGTGTAATATCATTAATAAATAAATAAATAATATTCAAACTAAGCGTCGCACGAAAACTATAGAGGTGTCATCGGATAGCGCTCGACGACTAGGGCCAGACACCATTCCAAATGTTATCCCCCCCAAAAAAAAAATAAGTGACGTCACTAGAGGGCCTAGGTTTTCACGACTTACATCATGTTTTTGGTTCTGGAGAGTTCACTTTGGGGGAGATTTGAAGAAAAAAATAATTTGGAATCACAAAACGAAGGCGAAATCGTCCATGGCCCTAAAATTCTTGCCCACCCAAAAATCAAAATGATATTTTTGAAATTGCAAAATTTTAGTTTTCAATTTTCTTTACTTTTTCGTTTTCTAATGGGTAGAGCGGACCAAAAAACGTTGTTCGAAGTCAACTTGCACCCATAAAAATGCTTACTTTAGCCAGAATCTTCGATTTTAGCCCTAATGGGCAAATATGCAAAACTAATAAGTAATAAAAACGAAAAAAATCCTCTGGTGCGTTTTGTTTCGTCCCTAAAGATAAGCAAGTGCTGGAAGTTTCAGTAAAATATATTTATCCTTTAAAGCGTGACGACTAGTTGGACTTTTTTTTGGAGGTGACCTCACTTGAGCTTGACTAAATCGTTCACCCCAGATGACCTGACCTAAAAATGTCGACACAACATGCCAAATTGATGTGGGAAAAGGAATTCCAAATTTCGGCGCGCTGCCGTGCGCGGTTCTTTCACTATCCGCGGAAAACCTTAGGGGGCGCATATCAACCCCCCCCGAGACGGCGCCGGTTATCATACTTCTTTGCCGAGGGATCCAGCAGGATCGAAAGTTGGATGACCTTGTTTGGATGTTACAGTGCAGCACATAGCCTATTAGATAAGCATGCTTGCAGTGGATAACTATAAATGGTGAGCATCACAATACTCCCGAAAAACGGCGACTTTTGTCACTGACCTTTTTTGCTGATATATATCACATTCGTTGTTGTAATTCCTAAAGGAAATTACTCTATCGCTAAGTTCCTTGAGTGCAGCCAACTCGAATGGCCCATTTACCTTCAACTCGGATAAATCAGATAGATGTTCCCAATACTTACGTCCATCAAATGTTGTTGAGCGACGTCCTTCAGGTTTCAATTTGACGGTTTTCGTTATGTTCAGAGTTCGTACACATCTCAAAACCCAGGTTTTAACTTTGTCCAAGGATTATCCAGAATCCAAGGGTTGTTCTTGCCGTTGAATCTCTGGACACAGGATCATATTTTGAACTTTTCCAGAGGATCTTCCAATATCCAGGACTGAAGAATTAGCTATGTGATAGGATCGCCTAATTTCAATTATCCACTTTCTAGTCTTAGCAGGGAATCCTTTTAGGATTGCAATGCAAGCGACCATTTTACCGAAGCAGGTTGCAGCATGGGATACAGAAGAGTGTACTCCGTTGTGAGCGAAATTCAAACCGGCCTGAGCATAATGCTGTGGCTCTCACCGCCACCTAACCTCGGCCCGTCTGACCTCGGCCGCCACAAGGGCCGGGCTTCTGCTGAGCTGGGCCCTCAGTCAGAGTCTCTGTGGCGGCCTCAGCCGCCAGAGACTGCTGTTCTGAGCCGAACTTTCGGTCGGAGCCGGCCGTTTCGATGTAGCTGCGTCGGTCTGCACATGTTCACCACATTGGCATGTGTTCTCACCACCTCCCAATTACCTTATAGCATAACAGTTAAGCGCCGCTCGAAAGCAATGTGCGGCAAAAATAAATGTGCCGGTCGTCGCGTAAATGGTCGGCTGCGAGCCGGCGTCCGGCTGCAGTGTCGGCAGACCACCAGTTAGCTCACTAATCATGCACAATTACGGCTCAAATTGGTTCTGCGAAGTTCAAGGCTGTCCACTGTCTCCTCGGTGTGGAATTTGCGGGGCGACGGTCGGACTTTGCACGCCGCTGTCTTCGACCTCAACTATGGACTCTGGCCAGGTGGAAGGGGAGTCCACCCTGGGTCAGATGTGGAGATTGTCCATCCTGGGTCATGTGTGGAGCGTTCACATTGGGTCATGTATGGGAAGTGTCGTGATGTCGTGATATGGCTCATCACTACGGAGCTGTTCTGCTATATATGCATACACATGCATCGGTAAAGACACCTGTGGCTTAAGGGGACCTCGCCGACGGTAGGTAAGTCATAAAATATGCATGTTTTCAGGTCAAATTCTGCTATGTTCTGGTCCTTTACTACTGAGATCCTGTGATAGGACTCGCCGAACTTCTGACTGAATGCGTTTCAAAATGAACGTTTTTTTAGATAAAACCATTCCTTATTTGAAAGACACATCCCTTTGCTGTACAAAATTGAAACCCATTTGTAATTACTTGCTTATGAATATTGTACATTTGTTCTCGAAGATAATCTTGCACAGTCCCGCAGCACATATGAAGGAAAAATGGTATGGGGCGAGCAAGGTATGGAGGGAGTAACGGGATTCTACCGAAAGACGGACCTGGGATTGCGCTAAAGAATGCGAGGATATAACTTTGAGAGGCGCTTACACGCTGTCAGGTCGGGGAGCCAGACACGTAGCCAGACGAAATCATGAAGGGGCACGATCGTCTCCTTCCCCGGCTTTACCCAGTGTGCGTACATCCATAGGCGTCAGTGGCGGGAACAGGGTGGGTGGCACTGGGGGCGTGTGCCCCCGTGAAAACTTGCGCCCCTCCTGCTGGGAAAAGATGCCCCTCCGGGAAGGCTTGAATGCACTCCCGTCAAATATTTCAGCCAAAGGCTCCCACTGAGAGGAAAGGGGTGTTTCCAGTGTGCTGGAGTGCACCCTGTTCTACATTTGCAGCCAGAGGTGCCTCCCTGATAAAAAAGGCCCTTCCAGTGTGTTGGAATGCACTCTGCTTTAAATTGCCAGCCAGATGCGTCTCTTGTAAGGAAAAGGCGTCCCTTCATTGTGCTCGAATGCACCCCCTATTTTTTAAGCCAGAGGCGGCCCAGCTGAGAGGAAATGCGACCCTTTCGTGTGCTCGAGTGCGCCCCCCCCCACTCCCGTACAAATTTCTGGCCTCCGAAGAAATGGCGTCCCTCCAGAGACAAAGTGCCCCCGCGACAACTCCTGGATCCGCCCCTGATAGGCGTAATGCTAAATGTAATTGGGACATGGTTTCTCTGGGGCCCTCGCCCATTCAGGAAGTGGACACGTATCCCCAGTACTTCCGAGTTGGCTGAAGGCCTGTAGGGGAAACAGTTCCACTCTGAAGCGAAAACGTTCCCCTCTGAGACAAAAAAAAACCTCCTTAGGTATGTTCAAGTGCTCTTCAGGCTTCTCCTCGCTCAGCGGATTTGTCATATGAATGGACGCCGAATGAGCCCGTCCGAGGAAATGTGCCCCAAAAACATTTCTGGATCCGCCCATGATATGTCTGGGGTGGAGATAGACCAATGTTAAAATTGTGGTTTCTCATCAGGTGTGCGATGTCGAAGCGAGTACAGCAGGATGTCGAAATCGCCATGGAAATAATGTGAGTTCAAATGCTTCTTAAGTCCTCCAAACCCAGCTTTGAGACTATTGAGTACATATGACTGTACCCGTTTTGCATGTTTTGAGAGGTACCTAATTTGGGGAGATCAATATCAACGATAACGACATAAATACATATGCTATAAACCAGTATTGCATAATATAGCACATCATTGGTAATCCCTTTAACTGGAATTGCGTCACTGTATGTTTGGTATCACGATCCCGGATCCGTAATGTTGAGCATAAGTATGGTGCTTGTAAATGGGATACTGTTACAAGCAAGGCATGAAGACTTCGCAAATACGCACCAAGAAGCACGATGTCGATCATCTTTGGGAAGGATGTCGATTCGGTGTTTAGTAAGTGGTATATCCCACCCTATTTCATGAATAATTTATCACTGAGATGGCCTCGTCCCCGCCAGCCAGGGCGAAGGCAGCTATTGCGGCGGCGGCTTCGGTGACCGCAGCAGTCACCCGAGAGGCCGGTTCAACGGTGGTGGTGGCTGTGCTGTCACAGTCCAGTAAGTTTACACCGCGGCGTATCAGCATCAGAATGATCAGAAGTCCGAGACGGGATTTGGCTTCCGTTGGCGTGCGGTTGTGGCAGCATCCTGCACCGCCTCGTGTCGTTATAGCTACATCCTGCACCGCCTCGTGTCGTTATAGCTACATCCTGCACCGCCTCGTGTCGTTATAGCTACATCCTGCACCGCCTCGTGTCGTTATAGCTACATCCTGCACCGCCTCGCACCAGCCCGAAGAACCCCTCAAGGCAGTCCGGTGTTAGATGAAGCGATAGGAGGAACGTGCTATCTCCATATTTCCACCGTCTTGGAAGAGGCCGCGCACCGTCGCTAAGAGGACTTTCTGGAAGGGGTACAAGTGGCGCCAGTCCAGTAAGCTCCTACATCTCGTTCACCAAGGCTGTCAGGGTCGCCTCACGTGCTGCCTGCCCCTCAGTGTCCACAAGATATGGTTCCCACCAACTGTGCGGCTGAAGATCGAAGTCGTTTGGGAATATTTGCTGATGGCTGACTAGGCACATGCACACACACACACACACACACACACACACACACACACACATATATATATATATATATATATATATGTGTGTATGTGTGTATTTCACTTGTCACCCGCATAGTGCATTAGTTGTCAGATGCAGTTACCATGACTGCTCACATTTTCCGTGCGCGAAACTGGTGAAAAGTTAGCTCAATGGTAAAATATTATATTCACCTAGAATGTCGATTCCCATGCCATATCGTGGATTATCCTACCCTGCTGCCACGATTACCCCAGCGCAGCACATTGATATCTTCTTCTATCTTTTCAGCACGTCGAAGCCCTCGTCGATGACGCGCAGGAAATTGGCTTCCAGTACATGATCGGTATATCGCCCGAGAGTGAGGGCGCTAGACGAGCTGAGCAGCTGGAAATTTTGTTAAGTGGGGGGGGAATTCATTGTTTAGCTTCCATTATCTGACGTCAAGGGAAGACGTCGCCATTTGCCAAAACATCAGCCAATCTCCCTATCTCCATATCATACCGATCTCCCCACTTGCTTTGCTCGAAATGAAGCAGTGTTCGGCGAAGCTTAGGTTGCTGTCCTGCTATATCACAAGATCACTAAGTTAAGACACATTTAGAAACAGTGATTCACTTTGTGGGTCCAAACCAAGGCCTGTCCAATCAGACTGGACAACAGCGTCAGCTGCTGGGGCACCGTTTAGCTACAGCACTGAAAAAATGAGTTCAATTAACTTTAAGGGAGTTAACAATATAAGACTAGTATAACGACATAGTTCTTCGATCACAAGGAAATTGTTGACTAACTTTAAGAGGATATTTCATTTTGTTAAATTAGGCGCTTCGGCCTCCTTAGACAATTTCGCGCCGTTGACGAAAAGTCGCAATGTATTAAATCGTTAAAGTCAATTTATAATTCCTGGATCAAGTTAGTTTGTCGTAGGAAAATGAAAAGAAGTTTGATGAGAACCGGGTGATCATCCCCCAACAGTGAGGGCAAAGAGAAAGGGATGTTGTGTGCGTAGCAGTAATCGGTCAGTGGGAACCAACCAGGCAGGGCTCATTCTTGGACCTTGTCTTCTCAGATTTAAGTGATTTAGTTCAAGACTTGACTGTAGGAGAAACTCTGGGAAGAAGTAACCATAACATAGTGAGATTTAAGGTACAAATAGCAGGGACAATCAAGGATAACTTGGCAAAGATTCCAAATTTTAACAGGGCAGACTTTGACTCCATGAGAGAGGCTTTAAGTGCCATAAAATGGGAAGAATATTTTTTTATTTAAATGCCTGTGAAATGTGGGAAAAGTTCAAATCTTACTTGAGGGAAATTCAGATTAGACATGTCCCTCAAAAGCAAAGGCGCAAAAGAAGGGTAGGAAAGCCAGCATGGCTTACACCAGATTTGAGGAGATCAATTAAGGCTAAGAAAGATGCATTTAGAGTATTTAAGGAAGCTTCAAATATCGTAAATCTAAGGTCGTATCAAAAAGCTAGAGATGCTGTGAAGCAGAAAACCAGAGCAGCAAGGCGGGCAAAAGAATTGGATTTGGCTAGGAACTGTAATGGGGACAGTAAAAAGTTATTTAGTTTCTACAAGCTAAGTAAAGTTTCAAGCACAATTGGTCCACTGGAAGTAAATAGGACTATATTGAGTGAGGATGGTGAGATGGTTGAGGAGCTGAGCAAGCAGTTTAAATCAGTGTTTACAGTGGAGGATGTGACAAATTTGCCAACCGTGAACCACAGTTCAGTGACAGGTGATCAGATACACAATGTTGATTTCATTGATAGTGATGTTGTTTTCAATTATATCAGAAAAATAAAGCCAAACAAGGCAGCAGGACCTGATGGAATTTATGCTAGGGTATTGCGGGAAGCTGAAAAGGAACTGGCAATTCCACTTAGTATAATATTTTGTAGATCAGTTACACAAAATAAAATTCCAACAGATTGGAAAAGGGCAAATGTAGTTCCTATTTTCAAGAAAGGAGAAAGAGGGAAAGTTGAAAATCATAGGCCAGTAAGCCTCACATCCCTAGTCTGCAAGGTACTCGAATCAATTATCAAAGATAGAATAGTTAGTTTTCTGGAAGGAAACAGATTGTTTCAAGATACTCAACATGGGTTTAGAAAAGGGAGATCTGTCTCACAAATCTCTTGGACTTTTTAAATTTTGCTACAGAACAATTTGAGCAGGGAAATCAGGTTGATGTAGCATATCTTGACTTTAGTAAGGCCTTTGACAAGGTACCACATAAACGGTTAATGATGCAGCTTCAGGTCCATGGCATTGCAGGTAGCATCCTAAAATGGATTGAGTTGTGGCTTTCAGATAGACAGCAGAGAGTGATGCTTAATGGTACAAAGTCATGATGGCAAAATGTTCTTAGTGGAGTCCCTCAGGGGTCGGTACTGGGGCCACTGTTGTTCATTATATTTGTGAATAGCATTGAATGTGGCCTGAGCAGTAAGGTTTTGAAATTTGCGGATGATTTGAAGATCTTTAGGGCAATAACAGGGCACAATGAGCAAGTTTTGCTGCAGAACGACTTAGACGAGCTTGTGAAGTGGTCCGAAAAATGGCAAATTAAGTTTAATTTTGATAAGTGCAAAGTCATGCATGTAGGTAGGCAGCATATGAAGGCGCCATACTTGATGGATGGCCAAGTACTATCTGTGACTCAGCAGGAGAAGGACTTACGTGTTATTTTTAACACAAAATTGGGGGCATCAGAACAGACCAAAAAAGCCAGGAAGAAGGCACTAAGAATGCTTGGGGCGATACAGAGGAATGTGTCATACAAAAGTGAGGAGGTCATCAGGAAGCTTTACTGTGCATATGTCAGGCCACATTTGGAATACTGTGTCCAAGCTTGGTCCCCTAGTTATGAGAAAGATTGTTGGCTTTTAGAGAGAGTATAAAAGAGGGCAACAAAAATGGTTAATGGTATAGGCAACCTGGCATATGAGGAAAGATTGAAGAAATTGAATATGTTTTCACTTAGATATAGAAGGCTGAGAGGAGATCTCATCGAGGTTTTTAAATTTGTTCATGGTCAGGAACAGGGATATCCCAGGGAAATGTTTGAATTTAACAGAATTGATGCAATTAGAGGTCATCAATTCAAAATTAAAGTTAATCACAGCAGGACAAGGTTAAGACAGTCTTTCTTCACCAACAGGGTAGTAGAACACTGAAACCAGCTGCCAGGAACAATTGTCAGTAGCAACAAACTGAACATCTTTAAAAACGGCATAGACAATCATTATAAGAATAGGGGGCTTGTTTTTCTGTATTCCAGGGAGGGTTGATTGACAGATTTGGTGGGCAACTGGTTCAGTGTACAAAGTGCAACCAAGAAGGGCCCTTGTGGCTCATAGTTGCACTGATCTTTTATGTCTTTATGTCTTTATGTCTTCTATGGTTATGATATTGCGGGCAGTGTAGTAATATGTGTGGGATTGTAAGATGAGTGTTACATGATGGGCATGAAGGCCGAGGTGAAGCAGAATAAATAAATCGATGTGTGAGGTAAGTATGTCCTATGCGGATGCGCGATAGGACTTTTTCTTCGTGGCGGTTGATGTGAAATGATGGTGTCCGGATATCGATGACTGGCTTAATGTTCCGTAATTGTGTATGGTTTGTGTTTTGTGTCCAGGTTTGGTTCCAAAAATACCGAATTTTCTGTCGTACCGTTGATTTGATGTCGTCAAAATGTGGTGGGATTTCTGTGATATGTGGTAGTTGTAATAATTATTTTGCGAGATGATCTGCTTCCTCGTTTCCTGGGATGCCGCAGTGACTGGGCACCCACAGGAAACGGACCTTCACGCCCATCGATTTAAGTGTTCCTAGTGCTTCATAAATATAAATATGGCAATGGTGTGAAAAGGAAAGTGACGAAAGATATTGCAAGACAGATTTGGAGTCCGAACAAATGACGATGCTGCGCATGGGGTGGCAGAGAAAACGGTTGCGAATATAACGGAGGGCAATGAGGATGGCATGTAATTCAGCGATGAAAATTGATTTTCCGTCTGATAATCGATGTTGTTTTTGGTATGTTCCCGAAAATATTGCATTGCCGGTAAGGTTAGCGTTTTTAGAACCGTCAGTATAAACGAAAGGTACGTGGTGGTAACGAGCCCGAAATTTGGGGAAATTTTTGTTTAGTATATTCTGGGCAAAGCTGTGATTTTGGAGTGGTGGTGAGATACAGAATGTGTCGTTCGGCTATTTGCCACGGTGGTGTAGCTGCTGGAGAAATATAAGTAATGCATGGAATAGTGAAATGAAGTTGTTTAGAAAACGTTTTGACTCGAGAAGCTATAGTGAGACCAGTTCGTCTTTCGGCTGGACCTAAATAATCATGATGTAAATTTGGGAGAATTTGTAATGACGCGTGTGTGGGGTGGTTTGCGTGAAATTGAATTTTGGAGGCGTACCTAAGTGTTTGTTGCATTCTACGGAGAGCTAGTGGAGGAATTCCCGATTCTGCTTGTAAAGAAATAATGGGTGAAGTAGTCATTGCACCGAGTGCGATACGGATACATTTATTTTGAATGGTGTCTAAAATGTGTAAGGAGGATGGGCTGGCACCAGCATAGACTACTGAGCCGTATTCAATGATGGGGAGTACCAAGGATTTATACAGTTGTAAAAGAGTGTGACGATCGGCTCCCAATGGGGTGGATGTAATGCAGCGAAATAAATTTAGTCGGTGTAAACATTTGTTCTGGACGTATTTCATGTGTTTATGCATTGAAAGTCTGCGATCAAAAATAACACCAAGAAATTTAAATGAATGTACAAAAGATATGGCATTTTGCCCGAGGTGAAGCTGTGTTTCTGGGTTTGGACAAGGAGTGCATTTGCTAAAAATAATGGATGCAGATTTGGGAGCCCAAAAATTGAATCCGTACTTCATGGACCATTGGTGTATCCTGTTTAGAGCATTTTGAAGCCGAATCAAACAATTTTCGTGATTTTGGTCCGAGCACCAAATTGCACTATCGTCGGCGAATAGGGAATACGATACATTTGGAGGCATGTCGGCGAAAAGGTCGTTAATGATGATGTTAAATAAAACTGGTGATATGCAACTTCCTTGTGGTAGTCCGTTTGCAAGAAAATGCGGATCGGAAATGGCTGACCGGTACCTGATGTTGAATTCACGCGAACCAGATAAGAAACCTATTAAATAATGTGATAAGTGTCCTTTATGCCGAGTTGTTCAATTTTGAAGAGGAGTGCTGGTTTGAAAACCATATCGTAAGCTTTGCTGATATCCAAAAATACTGCGACAGTGTGTTGATGTTTTTTTGTAGCCTAGGCGGATGTCTGTCTCTAATCGAATAAGATGATCTATTGTACTGCGTCCTCGCCGAAAACCACATTGAAAGGGAGATAGAAGTGAATTTGTTTCCAGGTGCCATGTCAGTCTTTTAATAACTATGCGTTCAAAAAGTTTTCCTAAACAACTGGTGAGTGCAATGGGTCGAAAATGTGTGGGGTTACTATGGTCTTTGCCGGGTTTTGGAATAGGGATAATGATAGTTTTTTTCCATGCGTCAGGAAAGACATTATTTGACCATAATGAATTAAATGTGTCTCCGATGCATTGTTTGGTGTAGTCAGATAAATGTCGAAAGAAGGAATAATGCAATTTGTCAGGCCCTACTGAAGTGTTACCGGCGGAGGAAATGGAATTCTGTAGTTCGGAAAGTTGAAAAGAAGCATTGTAGTCCTCCGTATTGTCGGATTGAAAGAGTTCGAGATTGGTGTGAAAAGTGTGTTGTGCATTTGGTAGGAAATTAGGTCGGTAGTTCTCATCAGAGCTATTGTGGGCTATGGTATTAGCTATGGTATTGACGATGGTTTGTGTGGCTGTAATGGTGAGATTGTGGATTTTGAGGCCGGTAGAGATTTAAATGGGGACCGTCCGGACAGCGGTCGGATTAATTGCCATATTTTACTCAAAGGTGTTTGAAAAGTCAGCTGGTGTAAATATAAGGCCCATGAACGGCGCTTGGCATCGCGAATGATGCGGCGGGTCCTCGCACGTTCGCGGTTACGGATGTATACATTTTCTTGATCGGGATGTCGTAAATAATTTCTGAAAGCTCTTTTTCTTACCGCAATGGCTTTTGAAATTTCTTGACATCACCAAGGTACTGGTTTTCTATTTGTGAATGGTTTTGTAAGTGGAATAGTCGTGGAAGCTGCCTCGAGAAGTGTATTTGTAATTGAGTTGATGTTTTCGACGGGAGAAATGTTGGGGTTGTACTGCAAATAAGAAAGCTCCTGAAATGTTGTCCAATCGGCTTTTGAAATCTTCCAGCGGGGAATAAAACTGGGTGTGGTGTCAGTCGCCGTTGAAAAAGTGGGTGTCAATTTGATGGGATAGTGGTCGCTGTCGTGGATGTCGGTTTCTATGGTCCAATCAAAGTCGTTTGCCAGGGTGGGGGAACAAATAGATAAATCAATGGCTGTTGCTGTATTATGTTCAAGGTGAAAAAGGTTGGTTCTCCGGTGTTAAGTATTACTAAATTATGCCGGTCTAAAATGTGTTCAATGATGTGGCCGCGAGTGTCTCCTTGTGTACGTGCTTGATCCTAGGCTGGACTGTGTGCATTAAAGTCTCCGAGTAATATGAAAGGGTTCTTGAAATGTCCTATAAGGTTTTTTAAATGTGCCAAAATATTTGTGTTGTCGGTTTGTGGTGGAATATAGATGGAACACACATCTATATTTCTACAATGTAAACGTAATGTACAAGCTACGGCTTGTAATTGTGTATTAAGTATAATTTGTGTATGTGTGAAATCATTGTTTATGTAAAGTGCTGTACCGCCACTTCGATGTGATCCACGGACCTCGTCGTGACGATAGAGTGAATAATTGGAAAGGGTAAAGTTGTATGTATCATTCGGTAAAAACCATGTTTCTTGGAGTGCTATGAGAATAGGTGGGAGAATACTGAAAAAAAGCTTTCATTTCTGCCCATTTGGAAGTCAGGCTACGGCAGTTCCATTGGATAAATATGGACATTGGTGAGAATTAATATTTGTCGGCACCTTTCGGTGCCTGGCGTAGCCACGATTGCAGCTCGGGCGGGCACGTGGGTTGGGTGCGTCCGGCGGTGGATGGCCCGCCAGTACCGTCCGACCGACCGGTGACCTTGGCGGCCGGCTCACGCCGGTCGGCCACTGCCGCGGGGGACGCCCGCCGGCTGGGAGTCGGTCGGGTCACGTTGGCGCCGGCCGGCGCTGGGCATGCAGGGCTGGACCGCCGGCCCGCTGACGGGGAACGAGAATTTGTTCCCGCAGCGGAGTGACTGCGGGGCCTATCACTCCTCCCTGGAGTGGTCCGTTTGTTTGGAGCCGGAGTGGTCTGAGTGTTGGGAGCCAGGGTGGTTTGTGTCGGAGTGGTCTGAGTGTTGGTAGCCAGGGTGGTTTGTGTCGGTGTGGTCAGTGGAGTGAGTTTTTTTTAGTGGAGCTAAACCTGGAATCATGTCTGTTTGCATCGAGGCAGAAGTAGTGTTGACGCGACGTGTGGGGGGAGCAACGGTGGCCGCCTGGGCGTAAGTTTTAGTTGATGGGGATGCGGCCTCGACAGACCGTCGGGCATGGGGGTATGACACCCCGGCCGTGGCCTTGACAGCGCACACTTCCTTTTCCTTGCGCCAAACTGGACATTGATTGGATGTGGTGAGGTGATCGGACGTGTTACAGCTGAGGCAGTGGGCAGGCTTGGAGCAGGTGGAATCAGGATGGGGTGTTTCTCCGCATTTAGGGCATCGGGCGGTTTGGCGACACGTCTTACTCCCATGCCCGAAGCGCTGACAATTGAAACAGCGGAGAGGATTTGGAATAAATACGCGGACTTGGAATCGGATGTAGCCGGCGAGGAGGGTCTTGGGAAGACTTGTAGAGTTGAAGGTAAGGACAAGGAGGCTTGTATCGCGTTTCTGGCCATCTTTAAATGAGGTAATGCGGTGGACGTGGGTCACCCCCTCCGGCCTGAGCTCCGTCTGGATATCCGCTTCAGTCATGAAGCGGAGCTCCGGCGCGAAGACGGTGCCCTTGGTGGTGTTGCGGTTGGAATGTAGGGTAATGGTGACGGATTTACCACAAAATGTGGTGGTACGGAGGAGGGCTTTGGTCTGTGCTCGGGTTTTGGTTTTAATGACGAGGGTTCCGTTGGCAGGGGCTTCGATGTCGTGATTGGTTAAGGAGCAGATGGCGAGGAGTTGCTTGGTCGGCCAGAAAACGTTAATACGGCGGAAGGAAACGGATTCCTCGACAGGCTTGACTACTATGTAAGAGCCAGCACTGTCGAGGTAGGGTTCAATGGGATCAGGTTGGGATGGCGTGGTCTGGTTAGGGCGTGGGTCTGTGGCGTGGAGAGTGATGGTCTGGTCGGAATTGCGAGGCGAGGTCTTGGTATGAGCGGGGTTCGGTGAGGGACAAAGGGCTTCCATGGCGTCGTCCAAAGGAATTGTCCGGCGCGAGTCATCAACGGTGGTATCGAGAGGTGGAACATCATGTGCAGAGTCCGGGGTCGTGCGATGGTCGTCAGGTGTACCGAGTGGTGGAAATTCCGATTCAGAGTCCGGTGGCGAGCTGGGGTCAGTATCGTTCTTTCGTTTTTCCCCATCGCGGGGAAAAAAAACCCTACCTAATACGATTTAAATGTAGACGAAGGACACACAGACAACAGACAACGGAAGTACGACGACGATTAAATCCGTGCGGGGTGACGGGTGTCACCCCGAGAAAAGAAAAGAAAAGTGGAAGGAGCGACGGGTGTCACCCCTCGAAAATGAAAACAAAACAGCTGCGAAAAACCGGCAGCCAATCACGCCTTTCGGCAGGTCGGAGTGTTCAGTGAGCTTTGGCACAGATAAACGTGGCTCAAATAGTACTGACACTCCATGCAAGAGGATAAACCACATCAAGCGAATATAACGGGGTAGTTATTCGACAACGGTTATGGGAGAAAAGATCAAGAAATATTAACCATGCAAGATAACCATGATGTGCGTAGTAACTATGTTATTTTGGATAAGCGACCACCACCTTTGCGAACTATCCGGGGTAGACTACATATGACCAATGTATGACTAGTAATACCTGTGCATTTTTAAAACGCCCTCCTCTAACCAGTTTTATGGTGGTCAAGTTTCCGCGTAATACAGCCACGCTTTGTAGCCTGCTAAACGTTATGCGATTAAGCTAGAAGCTCCAATCTATTTTCGCATTGTAGCATTTCATTTCGTAGTTTGACACTGTTGTTCAATTTCTGATTTAGACTCTATGAATTTGTAGGTTCTTCATGTTGCTATTACGAGATCAAACTACCAGTGTTTACCACCAGATGTCAGTCAAATCGCTAGAACACATGCGGAGAAAACACTCGTCTGCGTTATTTCTTAGAAACCAACAACATCATCTGCCCATTCCAGAGCGGTTTTCGTCGCGAGAGAGACACATCCTCAAATATAATACGCCTTGTTACTTCTGTGCAAAATAGATTCCTCACACGGCAAGCAACAGTGCCGGTGTTCCTGGATTTAACGGCGGCTTTCAGCAAAGTTCACAGAGGAACTGTTCTCGCCAGGCTCCACGATGCTGGAGTACGAAGACATATGGCACACTTTCTGGAAAACTTTCTCCAACGACGTTCCTTCCACGTAAATTGCCATTCCTCCTTGTCCGTCGTGAACTACCTTGATCATGGACTTCCACAGGGTAGTGTCGTTTCTCCAACGCTGTTTCTTCTCGCGATAAATAACATCTTCCGCGACCTACCGCTTACCCTCCCATCCATCCGGCATTCCATGTTTGCCGATGATTTGGCACTCTGGTGTACTCAGCCAACCTGCGCGCAGGCGTGCGCTATATTGCAGGTCGCGCTGGACCACACTACTCAGTGGTGCAAGCAGTGGGGCTTCTTCATATCAGCTCCGAAGTCCGCTACGGTAGCCTTTAAACGAGGTCCGTCACCTTTGAATGTCGCGCTAAGAATTGCGGGCGACGATATACCGCTGGTATCCTCACACCAATTTATCGGAATTACTCTGGACAGTCGTCTCACCTTCCGCAGGCATGTAGAAAACATTAGAAATCGTTGTCTGTCACGATTGAATGTTTTAAAATGCCTTACAGGTCGATCCTGGGGTGCCGATCGAAAAACACTTACAACGCTTATATCGGGCTGATTAGATCGGTACTGGAATACAACGCTTTCATTTTTTCGATGACAGCACCTTCTCTAGGGAAACGCCTTGAGGCAATCCAATCATCGTGCCTTCGTGTTATATCAGGAGCGTTCAGAACCTCTCCGGTATCCGCGCTGCGGGTGGATCTGAATCTTCCGTCCTTATCGGACCGTCGAATGTTTTCCATAATCCGATACAGGTATCAGGTCCAGAGCACACGAAACCATCCCGCATCTTCAGCGTTCAGACCGTGTCGGGCTCCAGGCCGCAGAAGGCACCTAAGACCAATCAACACCGTGGCAAGGTTCGCTGAAGTGGCTGCTGCAACGCTGGGAATGCCACCGCTGTCCATTGCAACAAAACCTCGTCTGTTTCCGTTCTGGCTTTACAACACATTACCCATCGAATATCTCTTCCACTTCAACAAGTCACAGACCACAGAATTTGAGGTGCGAGCGTCTTTCAATGAGTACAAAGGTATACATAGTGATTATGAGTTTTTCTACACCGACGGCTCTGGTCACGGCGAAAAGGCTGGTGCAGCCGCTGTGGGTCGGAACTTCCGCTTCGGCACGAGACTCCGTAATTTCACCACCGTTTTCACCTCTGAACTATATGCAATGAAAATCGCTTTGTCGCATAACAAAGAAGTCGGCATTGCTCAGGCAGTTATCTGTACGGACTCCCGAGCTTCCTTACAGGCATTACACAGACATCACAACATCGAACACCCTTATGTGTTGGAGCTGATCGAAATGTGGCATTCTCTTCCTCCTTCGCAGAATGTTATTTTCTTATGGATCCCTGGACATTTTGGAATACCGGGAAATGTACGAGCTGATACCCTGGCGAACGAATCCATTCTCTCACCGACGCCGCTGGATATTCCCCTTGCGCTCTCCGATGTCTCACATCAAACAAAAATGTGCCTCGCAAACTACCTACAAAATGAATGGAGAACCACGCACTCCAGCCATTTTTACAACATCAAACCGACTCTGCCCCCGTGGTCCACCAGCTCGCAAAACAGTCGTGAACTGGAGGTGACATTGGCTCAACTGCTGCTTGGCCATACGAGACTGACCCATGGCCATCTTCTTGATCGTTCCTCGCCTCCGCTCTGCAATGAGTGTGATGTTCGCCTGACAGTAGAGCACATATTAATCAGCTGCCCAAAACATCGCACGGAAAGACGGCTTGCAGAAAACTACTTGCAGGCACGCAACCTCGACGCAAATCTCGGCAATCTACTCGGGAACAACCACCCAGACCTGGTAAGTAAAGTTCTCGATTATATAACTGAAGCTCGGTTAATAGAAGAAATTTAGTAGGTCTCAAAATGGATTTCCGTCATCGTGGTCACTTATTCGTGTATTCCCCAATATTGTCGGGGGTTTTTCATCCTAGGTGCATGCAATTCGTGGGCGCTTCCCGGGTAGGATTCTACACCTACCTCGGATGTGTAAGCTTGATGCGTGCATCCTGAGTTTTCCCCTGATATCCCTTTATTACACACACAAAAATGGCTTTAAGCGGTAATCTCCTGGACCCACCGCTTTAACGTAACTTGCTTCGCCACACTACGAGCTTATCCCTTGGCGTGCGGGATAATGCTCTCAGTGGCCTGCTTCCCCTGGCGAATCTTAGGAAAGCCATTAAAAAAAACAAAAAAACTCGTCTTCTGCTCGGCGGGTGGTGTGATCGAAAGTCGGTCCGAGATTTTGTTCGCATAGCATATGTTCTTAAGTGTCCAAGCCTATTTTGATCTTACGCTCAGGTTTTCCTATAACCCTTTGCATGTTGGCACTATACATACGGCTATATTCTGATCACATTATCGTTGTTTTGGCCTTCATACAGCCCAGACTGCAAAGTATGGCATCTTCGACGAAATCTCGTTGGTGCGGGGCTGGCAGCAGTAGTGCGGCTGGTGCGGGACGGGTACCTGGTGCAGGCCAAGGGATAATCCACTGACAATTCACATGACTTCAAAAAAATCACAAGAAGAAATTGATAACGGTTGGAAAACCACGCAAATAAACAGTGCGCTATATTTGTCTTAGTCAATGGCTGCCAAATTTGTTTACCTAGCGCGAAAAAACCTGCTGCCAAATTCAGCTAAGTGTCCCATGAGGTTCGAAATAGCAGGATTGGGAGTGCGGGAGGTTGTTTGTGCTGTATTCATGTCGTATGTGCATGTTTGTTTTGATTTGATGTGAAGGATGTGTCAATGCAGAGAAGGCGCTTACACGTCCCTTGATTTTCTTCCCTCATTGTTTTTTTTTAAAGGAATTTCGTGCGTGTATTCGATCTCCCTGGTGTGAATTTTTGCCCTCCCAATGCATTTCGGTGCGAATGTTTTCCGCGGTTGGTGCCCCTCGTCGAGCCATTTGCCATACTCGGCAGTGAGTCCTACGGTGAGAACCGTAGACAAACCGGTAAATTTGTGCTTTAAGGTGTTTGATGAATTCATGGAATTTATCGTTCCAATGCAATGTTCTTGAACATGACCAAGGTGACTAATTTCCAAATAAGAAACCTAACCTAATATAACCTCGGCAAGCCATTTGCCATACTTTACAGTCTGTCATGCAGTGCGGTGATAACCATGGACAAACTGGTAAATTTGTGCTTTAATGTGTTTTTTTTATTCTTGGAATGTATCTTTCCAGTGCAATCAATGTTCTTGAATGTGACTGAGATGGTGGGACCAGTCATTTCCTGTGCAAATGCTTACTTTTCAGTTTATGGGCAAAATAACAAAAATGGCTTTGGGTTATGCAGATAGCATAAAAAGTAATGTTTAAAAAAAAAGTCACATAACTTAACCTAACCTAGCTGACGTCCCTCTGGAGATAACAAACGACAAAAAAAAAAATATAATTTTAAACTGAACAAATTATATATTTTTAAAATACATCTTAAAAATCCTATCTCAACCTAACCAAAAACAATATATCCTGGTTTTCCAGAAAGCATTTTTATTTTTTATTTTTGTGAAAATGTTTTAAAAGTCATCCAACTTAGAAAATATACACCAACACAACACCTAACCAAACTTAACCCGACTCATTTGCTTGCTTTATGTAGGAAAATGTCTGTAAGACCGGTCTTGTGAACACTTTAAAACACAATAATAACGCCAAACTTACGCATGTCCGCTATGGGGCGTTATGAACATGGCGCGACGGCTCGAGGTCAGTTGGTTGAAAGTGTATTGGGGTAAAATGATACATGTAGCAACCTACCCCGGTGATTCATGCAATATTTTTTCCACAATTATGTGTTGTACGTATGTATTAACCTTCGCCGTGCTCCGGGGGGGGGGGACTCTCGGGAGCCCCCTCGATTTTTGGCAATAGCTGCCGCATGAGTAGACACAAATACACCAGTTCTTTAGTAGCCCATTATCCATCTATTTTGCTTATTTTGTCACCATTTCCAGTCAGGTAGTCAAAGGTCATTGACCTGGAATGCGTCAAAGGGAGTGATGTTCCAAAATATTCAAAGTGCCGCTAATTAGAGTAGTTGCAACAATCCAGCACATAACTCGGGGAATGCTATCCTTTCATCAAGGCGAACGAAATTCCATCTGGAAGTGTTAAATTAGTTCAACGTTACTGACCTGACATCAGGTCAGTTTCCTTCGCATGCTTACCGTGTTTAGTGGGGGAAATTCAATTTGTGGGTTTGTCACGCCGAATATGATGAATACTATGCATCAGATCATGTCACATATGTATATTCTACACAATGTCACTGTTTCTCACCAAGTGATATCTGAATTCAGTTCCACCTCCGCTGAAGTCGCACGTCATGATATTGGATGACGATCGAATGATCTGAGATGACCTGACGTGAGTGTTGAAAGGAAACATGTAGTGTGTCTTATCATTTCCAGGGACTAAGTCAGGATCTTTCTATCGACCTAATACGACCTCTGGTGACCTCATCAGTTAATATGCAAATCTGAAGTCTGTTTCGGGCTCTCCATGACTATAGCTTTGAAACGGTGTTATGCATTTAATCCTAGCATACGAAGATCGGAAGTTCGAGGGGGTCCTTCAAGAGCCTCCCCAACCTCACCCCTTCGGCCTCGAGAAAGTGGATTCGCCTGCCGGCCCGACGAGAGTTAAGTATCTACTAAGAATATGTTGCCGGCGGACCGTCTCCCGTCAGTCGTAGACCGTTCGCCGGCCGCGCTAGATCGTTCGCCGGCAATGACGGATCATCGTCTAGCAGCTCTGGACCGTCCACCGGCAGCGCTTGACCGTCCGCCAGCAGCGCTGAACCGTCCACTGGCAGCACTGGACTGTCCGCCGGCAACGGTGGGTCATCCGCCAGCAACTCTGGGCCGTCTGCCGGCAGCGGCGAACCGTCCGCCGGTAGCGCTTGACCATCCACCGGCAACGCTGAACTGTACGGCGGCTGAACTGTACGCGGACTGACTGTACGCCGGCAGCGCTGGTCTGTCCGCGGCAACGGCGGATCAGCGCTGAACCGTTCGACGGTGGTGCTGGGCTGTCTACCGACAACGGCGCATCATCTGGCAGCGCTGGACCGTCCGCTAGCAGCAGTGGACCGTCCGCCGGCAACGGTGGACCATCCACCGGCAGCGCTGGACAGTCCGCTGTCAGCGCTGGACAGTCCGCCATCAGCGCTGGACCGTCCGCCGGCAACGATGGATCGTTCGCCAGCAACTCTGAACCGTCCGCCGGCAGCGATGAACCGTCCACCGGTAGCACTGGATCGTCTGCTGATAGTGCTGGACCGTTTACCGGCAGCGCCGGACTTTACGCCGGCAGCGCTGGTCCGTCCGCCGGCAATGGCGGATCAGCGCTGCACCGTCCGCCGGCGGCGCTGGACCGACCGCCGGCAGCGCTGGACCGTCCACCGGCAGCGCTGGACCGTCCGCCGGCAACGGCAGATCATCTGCCGGCAGCGCTGAGCAGTCCGATGGGAGCGGTGGACCGTAGCTTCCTTCAGAAGCCTTGTAGAGGCCTGGCCAGTGTACCTCGGTGATTGTGCACTTAGCCGGAGCACGCAGTCGAAGTCAACTTCATTTTCGCTGAATATTCATTTGACTTAATAGGAACGGGTGCTGCTGCCTGCCTCCTCCAGCTTTTCCGCTGCTGTATGCCTATCGTTGAACTGGTTGCGACCTTCGATGAAAATGTGTCAGTGATTAGAGGAATTCAGAGCTTATTCCGATGGAAAACTGACAAAATTTCCAATGTGTGGCTTGACTGCCAGAAGCCAGTATGACTGGTTGTTAATATTCGTGCTGCACGCAAGCACCCACTGAGTCCGTCACCGTGGACTCTCGCGACTGGGAGACTGGGTGACATCCAGAAATGAATGATGCGGAATATAACACAACGGCTGTGTGCTCTGCTTGCGAAGAAGTGCTAAACTGGCACCCAGAGGAGCTGTTTTGTGTACTTTTGAGGGGCAAGTGCTCCCTCAATGTTGACTGTCCACCCAGTGCTTTCAATCTTCAATATGTGACCTGGGGTGTGCCCTCCCCCAATCCATTTGGGTTCGCTCATTGCCTTCATATATTGTGCCCCCCCCCCCCCCACAATTAATTTTCAGAAATCAACGCCAGAGCTGGCACCCCTGCTCTGGGACGGCGGGGAAGTGTTTATTTCGCTATGATCGCTATGTAAAATGCACCACCTGGTTGTTGCGTATATTGGCTTATTTTGTCATCAAGTTCACGTTGCGGCAGTCGGTGGTCTATCTCAATGGTATTAGTAACCTGTTGTACGGTGCAAATCAAAGACAACGTTTCCTCCCTTTTCAGTCAAGTGTGCCAAATACCAGATGAACAGGCTCACAGGTATCGAGGCTCCTACTCTTGTAGAGGGAGTTTGTAGAGGTGGTTCTAAAATGCTCTTTTTCAGAGTATTATTGGGGGATAATGCACGGTGGTTTTCAGCATGGTACTGAAAAGAGTTACCCGGTTTTTCATGGTAATAGAGGAATAGTAACCCCAGAAAAATGTGGTAGCCGGGTGGGATATCTATACCGAAAAACTCCAATAAAGCGAGCAATAGTTCTACAGGTAGTAAGAGGTGGTCGTCTGCGCTCACCACCCCTTAAACACCAAGAAAGGTAGTTTACACGGTTATAGGTGGTCAAATATTTTTCAGTGAGGGTCAAAACAATTTTCGAACAACAAGCAACGAGCTCCACATCCAGGATTACAAAGTGTAATTCAAACCTTGGCTTTAACTTGTGACAGGGCATAAGCTCATATAATTTTGTCCCCACCAAACTTGGCCACGGCTTCATCCTTTGGAAAACAACGCAGACTAAAAGGTGTGCTAAACATTCCACTTATCATATGTCTGTCTTGCAGCCAGGGACATCACAGTATGGCAATTTTCTGAAGAAAAGATATCTGCCATGCAATTAGGAATCGCATAACCTTCCTAACGTATGGGTTTATTGGTTGGTACAGGTGTATTAGTAGGTTGCAGAACAAAAATTCGCTTTAACTTAGGCATTGCCGGATTATGTTGTCAATAACATGCATTATATCTTCATGATACATTTCATGTCAATATATCTTGAACTGGTCCTTACCTGCTGTACTATATACTTTATATCAAGCTTAGTCAACCTAGACACTTCAATTAAAATGTGAAACTGACTAACATGGGAGATTATCAGTGAAAGTCACTATGTTATAACTTAAGTCTTAGAACCATGAGTGGCCAGTTTGTAACATGTGGCGTCAAGTTCAATGAGGTGCACCAGTCAGGAGAAGATCCACACCAACATACACCAGGTGGGCAAAACCAACATCTCGTAGATTGAAGGGGGCGTCCTGAGCATGGGGGCTGTGTCCATCATGGCTATGCCACATCCTTCAGGAGGCTCAAGTGCACTGATTGATGTTTTCAGCCCCTCTGATGGAAAAGTCACCCCTCCAGAAGGCTCAAGTGCACTCACTTTGAATTTTTCTTCAGAAGGCACCCACCCAAGGGTACACTTTGAAATGTTACTCAATGGACCCACTGAATACCCAATATTTGTGTTCTATTATTGTGCTTTAAGGTATTCACAAGACAATCTTTACACACATTTTGTGTCCATGAGGCAAACAATGGCGTAGGGGCTAGGTTCAATTAGGTTTGGCTTTTTCATTTGGACACATTTTCTTCTTTTTAGGAATTAAAAAAAATTAAAAAGGGTAGGCTAGGTTAGGTAAGGATGGGTTAGGTTAGGATGGGCTAGGTTAGATTAGGTTAGATTAGGCTAAATTAGGTTAGATTAGGTTAGATTATGTTAGATTAGGTTAGATTAGGTTATGTTGGGTTAGGTTCTATGTATTAGATGTTCTATGCTGAATAGTATTTAGAAGAAAACAATATTTCCTTATTTAAATATTCTTCTTACATGGGCGAATAGGCTAGGTTATGTTAAGTTATGATAGTTTTTCTCAAACGTTATTTTTATGTTATTACCAAACTCCAAGCCTCTTTTTGGAATCATTTTGCCTGCTAACTGAAAAGTATGCATTTGCAGAGGAAATAAATGGTCACATCAAGTTAAGCATGTTCATAAACATTATATAGGCAAAAGAAATTCCAAGAATTCAGAAATTGCTGAAAAGCACAACTTTGCCATTTTTCCGTGGCAATTGCTGATTATTTTTTCCAGACTGCTGCATCCCATATGTGCACCACCATTATTATTTGCCACAAAACTCTTGTACCTTAATCTGTTGCACCAGCCACACTAGTGACAGCCTGCACTGCACAGACAAGATTACATTGAAGGTGCCATACTCATCAGTCTGGATGATTGGGGACTGTAGTATCACAGTCTAAGATAGTGTGGAAAATGTTATTCCATGATATTCTTGCAAGTCAATGGCTGAAGACTGACTTCCAAATTCCAGTGGCATTTGCATAGCATAGGCTACACCAGCCCCATGAAGTTTTGAACCCATACCTTGTGCAATATACCAGACTAACCCTTAGTTGAATTACATACATATTAGAGGCCAAAGATCAACTGAGCACCATCATTGCAAAAGCATTTTCCATCAATACCTTCTTCAGAATTTTTGGCACTTAGTTTTCATTCGGTATGCTCTTTAATGCAGAGGGCAATATTTCAAAACTCTGGGAAAGATGAATGTTTTAACTGGACATACAACTGAACATAACGTAGTAGCCACCATTGACTATCACTCACTTCGTCATAAACAATCTGCACCGGGGTAGATACGGCAGCTATACCCAATATTTTTTTTTTAATGCGGGAGACCGGAAGTTAGCAACTTCAAACACGTAATTACTATATTACTGCTATTGCTAGTTATTGTTGGGTGATATTGTCTTTCCTCACTCAAACGCCCCAATGAAAATATCCCCGGGTTACACCTAGCTGCGCCAGCATACAAAATTCAAATACAGGGTGGTCCTCCGTTTTGTCGGGGGGGGAGGGGATAATAATTTGTTTAGGCGTGCCGGTCCATAAAGGTCATTTGAGTCGCCTTTAAGGCGAATACATTACATGTCAATCTATCAAAGCGAGTGTTTGCATGTAAAATGCAGGCAAGTGGACGTTAAGGGAGTTTACGCCATAGTTTGTGTGATATTTTAGGTGCTGAAGGCGGAGACTGGACTGGGGACACCTCCCTGGTGTCTACATGATTTTAATTTTACTTTACTCATCCGCAAAATATTTTGTAGTTCGGATGGGAGAGCGGGGTGTTTTGAGAGTGACGAGAAGTTGATTTTTCCAGGGTGCCGGCTTTAGCCTATTCTTATCGAAAAGCTCCGAGGGATCTTTACCGTGCGAACAAGGAAGAAATTGTCCACAGCAAGAAATATCACGCCGGCCGTCGCGTGTTAGTTGTTAGTAGCGAGTTAGTCTAAGCATGCCATACAGGGTTGTCAGTTGGGTTAGTACGGTGTTTTGCAATTCGGCTCATCTACAAGGCTCGTCCGCTGGACCTCTGGGTTTTACGTTATGAGTTGCAAGGAAAATCGGCTAATCTACGTCCGATGGCTTCTCTGGGTAGTCGTTTTACGTTATGCTACTTTTTGTTTTCTTTTTCTTTATGTTTTCTTAAAGCATGTCGGCTCATCTACGTCCAACGGCATCGCTAGGTAGCCATTTAATAATATTGGAAAGCAAATCGGCTCATGTACGTCCGACGCCATTCGGGAATGGCTATTTTCGTGTTCCCTACGAGTGTTTCGCGGGCACGCATTGCGTGTTGATGTGAGTGTTGGTGGTGTGGTGTCTACAGTGCTCCTGCTAGTTTTGTAGCGTACAATATGTTCAAATAGCAATTGAAGAAGTTCTGGGTGCTTGTCACCGAGAAACGATGGAAGCGACAGGGTGATGCCCTTTGGAAGAATGCCTCAAGTGGTTGTCTTTGAGAGCTAAAGCTACCACAGTCTAGCAGGATGTGGCCTATACTTAACGTGGTGTTGCAGTTGTCGCAGTGAGGTGTTGTATATTTGTCACCCTCCAGTTGAGGCTGTGTTAATTTGGAGCAACCAGTGATTGATTGATTGGCATGGTGAGATTGATTTGATGTGTTCAATGTGCCTAGCGTTGGTTTGATTGCGTGGGTGTGGTTGGATTTGTGTTGTACTGAGTTGTGTTGTGCCCATGTGTTCTAGTGGTGTTGGCGAATGTGGCGTTGTAGGAGTACTTTGCAATCGTCTACCGAATATTCCATGCTGGGGTAAGCGTTCAATGCTAAGGCTTGCTTTGCGAGTCAGTCTGCTTCTTCGTTACCTGGGATGTTGGCGTGACCCGGAATCCGAGGAAGGAAAAATTCATGTTTACGTTATGGGCCACAATTTCTTGGATTCTATCAATGACGTGTTGTGGACAGTCGTGGGTGTTGCTAAGTGACTGAATGACGGAATTGGAGTCTGAGCAGATTACTACGTCTCTGGCTTTACGCCTCATGAGAGTGGAGATAGCGGCCAAATTGGTCATTGCCTCAGCGGAGTAGATGGAGAAGTTATCCGGTAGACGCTTGGAAAGCCTAAGGCCTGGTCCAGTGATGCCGATGCCTACCTTAGCCTCGTGTTTCAACCCATCCGTGCATATGAGTGATTTGTGATTGTTGTCATCGGCGAACTCGTGGAATATGCCGATAATTTCCGCCGGTGTGATAGTGGATTTCATTTCCGAGAACAAGTACTCGACCTTTGGTTGACTGATGGTCCAGAATGGCCTAGTGGGCGGTCGAGCTGCAGTGGCTGGCATTGTGAGGTTAAGATTCGGCAGAGCCGTGGCCATTTGAATGCTACATGGTGAAAGTTTGCACCCAAATCGGCTCTTGTCGTATCCGTCAGGCGTAAAGCGGAGCTGTGCCGGATGGCTTTTAATGGATTTGATTTTGATGTTGTAGCGGCACAGCTGTTGTGTCCTCCTGAAGTGGAGTGTGAGAGTGAGTGAGTGTTTGAGTCCACTAGAAGACTGGCTATCGGTGTGATGCTGAGGGCACTTGTGGCTGCTCTGATGCAGCTGTCTTGGATGATTTCTAACTTTTGGCTCTGGCCTTTTGAAGTGGTTACAAAAATAATGCTGTTGTATTCTAGGATGGGTCGTATGATTCATGTGTAGAGTCGCAGTATTGTTTTCCTGTCTCCGTCCCAGTCTGTGCCTGTAAGTGCACGGAGTATGTTGACGCGCTTCGCACATCGCTTCGGGATAGAGGTGGTGTGTGTGTGTTAACACTAAGTTTTTCGTCTAAATGTACGCCTAAGAACTTGAAACTGTTCACGTGTTCGATTGCTTTGCCGTCGATTTTAAGTAGAGTTGTGGGTGTGGGGCGGAGACGGATATATGTGACGTTGGTCGATTTTTCTACGGACAGGGTGAAGCCCCACGTTTTGCACCACTTTGCAATGTGGTCTAGACCTGCTTGAATGGTTTTATTCAGCTTTTAGGAAGCATTGTGATGCTGTTCAAATGTTGTCCAAATCTTGTGGAGTTTGTGTGTAAGTGCGGACCTGTGCACTCGTTCGAATGCGGCAGTGATGTCTAAGTAGGCAGCTATTGCTGTGCGTTTGATGCGTAGACAACTTTTGATTTCGTGCACTAGTCTAATGATGTATGTAGTTGTTTTTTGACGCTGGAAACCGCACTGAAATTCGTCGAGCAGGTCGTTGTGTTTCAGAAATTGACTCAATCGTGTGTTGACCATGCGCTCCACCAGCTTACTAGCACCGTTAGTAAGTGAAATCGGTCTATAACCTTTTTGGGTGGAGTGACCTTTGTGCTGCTTTGGCAATGGAATGACTACGCTTTCCCGCCAGGAGGCGGGAAAGATGTCGTTTTGGTACAGTTTATTTATGGCCGCTGGTAGGTACGTTAAGGAATTTTTGCTCAGATGTTGAAAAAAGCTGGTAATGGATATCGTCCAACCCAACCGACGTGTTTCCACACTTGCTGAGGGCAAGGTGTAATTTGTGCATGGTAAATTACTGATTGTAGATTTCTCTATTGCAAGAGCAAAATTTGCTTTGGAGGCAAGGTCGTCTGGAGCGCTTGCTATAGCGGTGTCGTAGTTGCTGTTGCCAGATACGCTAGCGTAGTGTAGTTTAAAGTGGTATATGACTTGTTGTGGGTCAGTGATGTGCGGTCCTTTCATCGTCAGCTAGGGGAAGGGGCCTGGTACAATGAGAAGGCGAAACAAAAACAAGAACAAATGACATCAGGTCATCTCTGTCACTTGCCCTACCGCCTGATGGTGAGCTGTGGGCCACCATATAATAGCAACTTTCCTCGTGCATTGCTCTGGCGGTTGATGGTTGGGTCAATCTCCCTGATAAAAACCGCTTCCAAGATTTGGAGGCGGCGCAAATCAATGGCTGTGGCGCAAATCAATGGCTGTGGCTAGCACTTTCATGTTCAAAGTCATATCGGAGCGTGTGATGTGGCTGGAATGGTCGCGTTCGGTGTGTGTGTCTGGGGCCCGCTCTGTTGTAAGTACATAGTTATGGGGCGGCTTAAGAATGTGGTCGTGTGCCCAACGTAGCCACTGTTCTGCGGGAGCGCACACCTCTCGTTTTATGCACTTGTAAAAGTAGACAACACTGGACATTTTCAGAGGTGTTTTGTCGCGGTGTGGGTTGTTACTCATGACCAGGTTAGACGTTGCTGGGCTGCGGTAGTATATGAATAGCGCTAATTTGTCCTGGATGTTAGTGGGAGGGCGTTGTTTTTAATGATGCGCCTGAGCGTTTTTTTTTCATCCTGCTTCCAGCCAGGGCTCATGGTGTTGTGGTAGTAAAGATGGTGTGTTGTGCCCGTTGGGTTGGAAACAGGTGTTTATGCCATGTATGTGTCAAGTGCTCTTCTTATTTCTCGGTCTATGGCAGAAACCGGGTAGGAATTGTCACTCAGGATTTGCTTGACATGCTTAAGCTCCCGGGCCACCAACTGCCAAGAGGATCAGTGCTTAACGACCCTGTACACATGGGCTCTGATGACACCAACCTTGTGCCTGTCTGGACACCCACTTTTGCCGGTAAGACATTTTCTGGTGTCCGTTGGTTTCCGGAAAAGTTATTGGCAGAAGCGCCTGAGGATGTGTCGATGCTAATGTCTAGGAAACTGATTGTGTTCTCTACGTTCTTCTCTATGGTGAAGTTGGCCCCGACACGCTTTGCAAGCGGGAGTGAAGGCCCTGGAGGACGGATGTGTCAGTTATGTCGACCAGGATGTCAGCTATGTATCTGCAGTATATGTGGGGGTTGTTGTTGGCTGACAGAACCTGCTGTTCACCCTAGCACATAAATGCTTGGGCAAGCAGTACAACTAGGGGTGACACCATCTGGCCATCTGGCAACCCCTGGCAACACCATCTGTTTGTTAGTAAAGTTTGCTATGGGGGCACCTAGAGGGAGGTTTAGTGGTGCAGAGTCTGAGCATGGCGGCCATCACGGTCTCGGGGATGGCAGGTGGGGCGAGTTCACTGTGCCGGTAGGCATAGTCACAGATAATGGCGATAGTACGCTTGACTGGCACATTGGTGCAGATGTTTGTCCATTCAATGGAGCCAGCATGCCCTGTCGCTGTTTTGAGCATACGAGATCAATAAATTCACTGGATGACTTCAGCACGTATGCAAGCGGAAAGTATGGAGATAGCACAGCGTTCAGACGTTTCGCGAGGTGGTAATTCGGGAGTGGTATTTGCGAGATTATATGGCACAATGGGTTACCTGCCTTATGTGTTTTGACATTTCCGTACATGTACCCAGGCTGGTATTCGCATGTGATACGCTTGAGGTCCGAGTCACTACCTGCAGATCTGTTGGCAACGTCAATTAGGTCATTCGCCTTCCTTTTGAGGTCTTCGGTGGGATTACGGGAGATCTTCCTGAATTTGGTAGTGTCACACAGAACGGTGTCAATCTTGGCATAGTAGTCAATCTATGTATATGTATATATATATATATATATATATATATATATATATATATATATATATATATATATATATATATATATATATATATATATATATATACATGTATATGCATATGTACATGTATATGTATATGTTGAATACTATTTTTACAAGTTATACATAACTGGCACAGTGAGAAAAACTATATTTTCAGCAACAAACCAATCACCAACGTTTCGGTCACAGGCCTTCTCCAGGGTGACACAATTACAAAATTATAATTTAATGTTGTATTTTATTATAATATACATTTTATATTATTTTTTTTTATATATAATATAATTTTTATCATTCTAATTTTGTAATTGTGTCACCCTAAAGAAGGCCTGTGGCCGAAACGTTCGTGATTGGTTTGTTGGTGAAAATATAGTTTTTCTCACTGGCTATATATATATATATATATATATATATATATATATATATATATATATATATATATATATATATATATATATATATATATATATATATGTGTGTGTGTGTGTATATAGATATAAATATACATGTACATATACATATGCATATGAATATGCAAATATATATATATATATATATATATATATATATATATATATATATATATATATATATATATATATATATATATATATGTATATACATATGCATATGCATAAACATATGCATATGTACATGTATATGTATATGTTGAATACTATTTTGACAAGTTATACATAAGTGGCACAGTGAGAAAAACTATATTTTCAGCAACAAACCAATCACCAACGTTTCGGTCACAGGCCTTCTTCAGGGTGACACAATTACAAAATTATAATTTAATTTTGTATTTATATTATAATATTCATTTTATATTATTTTGTATTTATATATAATATAATTTTATAATTCTAATTTTGTAATTGTGTCACCCTGAAGAAGGCCTGTGGCCGAAACGTTCGTGATCGGTTTGTTGGTGAAAATATAGTTTGTTTTCTCACTGTGCCACTTATTATATATGTATATATATATATATATATATATATATATATATGTGTGTGTGTGTGTGTATAGATATAAATATACATGTATATATACATATGCATATAATATATATATATATTTTTTTTTATAGATATAAATATACATATCATATCATATGAATATATATATATATATATATATATATATATATATATATATATATATATATTTATTCATCGATGAAGACACCTGTGTTTTAAAGGACCTCACCGATGCATGGTAAGTAAGTCGTAGAATATGTATGTTTTCTGCATTCTGTAACATTACATTTACATTACATTTCTTCTACATTCTGTTAGGATTAGGATAGGATACCATCGTTTAGTTTTGCTTTCTGGTCGCTTTTTTAAGTTCAATCACATTCCGTTGATTCTTTTTGAATGATATGGGTCACTAGATATAACGTTTTTGATGTGGCACGTTTGACACAAAGCAGGCTCGTGCAGCACCATGTACCTTGGCTGATGGTCAGTGACTTCGAACTGTTAACATGGCAGCTGTCAGAAGGTCCGAGATTTTCTCGGTGAATTTCATAGCTTACACGCTAAGCTACTTCTCATCCCATTTGCTACTTCATTCATCTTTACACTATAAGTTTTAAAAGGAATGAAGTACATGCACAAATAAGTCTATATACGTACCTGGTCTGTAAACTATGGCACAACAGAGGCGGATCCAGCCGGTTGTGTTCTTATTCGTGGGGTGGGGGCGGGAGGAGCGGAGGAAATATTTAACAAGACACCAAGCTCATCGAAGTCCATGTAGGTAAAACCCCATCAAGAACGAAAAAGTCCTCGAAATTAGGCTGCTATGTTTTGACATTCTGAAAAATGGAGACAACTTATCAATTGATGATTTACAATGAAAAATTAAATACCAGTTTTCAATCATCCAGGACATTGCATGGCGATCGCAACTTTGGTTTAATTGCGCATGGGTAGATGTAGTGGAGGTCGAAAGAAGAGAGTGCGCGCTGCATTTGCGGAAAACTGGACTCGATCATTAAAAATATGCCCCTATTAACTGAGTGCTTATGTAAGGTGTAGTTTGTCTGACTGAGCAACATTAACGGAGGCGCTTTACCAACGCTGGTCGGCTACCCAGCTGGCCCGTGATGCTTCCGCGGTGAACTCGGGGCGGCTGGGGCACGGCCGGGAAGCCCTGGCTGGTGTTGTGTCGGTTACTCGGGGCGACTGGGGCACGGCCGGGAAGCCCTGGCTGGTGTTGTGGTGGTTACTCGGGGCGACTGGGGCACGGCCGGGAGTCCTGGCTGGTGTCGTGGCGGTTGTTGTACGTTATGATGGAGCGAAAACAGTTTGTTTTTAATATGTTATGTACAATTGTTGAAAAAGTTTCCCCACACTTTTAAAAGACTACATACAAAGTTTCAACCCGGTCTGAGAACCGCTCCGGTGAGTGCCTCGACGATGAGAAGACCTCTGTCGGCCGCTCCCGACGTTGCAGTGTCCATGTGGACGCGCGGCGTCAGCTGGCAGCGGTTGGTATACTCGTATATCTAACGCCAGGCAGCGCACGGGCGAGCGAGTAGAGACGCTCGTTACTCCCAAAGGAGACCTGTAAAAAGAGGCTTGCGGTCGTCTGGGGCACTTAAATGCTTAGTAACATATTTGTCTGGTCTGGTTGCACAATCTGGGAGCGCTTTAGCGAAATTGGTGATAAATGAGTCACTTGGTATCATCCTCACCTTATGCAATCATTCTTGTTTGCGTCCCATCAGTTCGACACGGGTCGTCTTGTTCTCAGACTTGTTGCAAGTATGATACCAAGCTTCAACAACTGAACTGAGCTGAATTACGAACAGGGTCCTTGACGGACGAATGCACAAACAGCTTGGCCGGTGTGGTGTGCAACCTGAATGTAAAAGAAACCGGACGAGGTATTTCAAACGTCCTTATTTCCTGTCAATCCGAACCCTGACCAATCCTTTGTTTGTAGCAACTTTGATTGAAGGAAATTGCAAAGGGAATTCGAGCTAAGACGGCTCATTTTGTAATTGGTCAACCGGGAAGTCTGCCGACGAATAAGTCGTCACTTGAACGTGGAGTGCACAATTTATATAAATCTGAATCGTCCGGGATGCAGCAAACCGATCGTACTGCGGGGCAGCGATATAGCGCAGCAGGGATAGCCAAGGCCGCGCGAGATATCGGGGCAGCGATATAGCGCAGCAGGGATAACCAAGGCCGCGCAAGATGTTTGGATAACGAAAGTGAATCATCCAGTTTTCTTGTTCGATGGAATCATGAGGTAAGTGCATTCCGTGATAGGTAATGGTAGGCATGTATTAGATACCCCGTTTACATGAGCATAAGCTAACGGAACGATTGCTTCATTTTCTCTTCCACGCGAAATTCACTCATGTAAATTGGCGCCCGGTACAACCGAACTAACGGAAGTTGTATCGTAAAATAACTGTTGGAGAGTGGACATTTTCAAAATAACGTAATCTTTGCGGTAATTTCCATCTTTAACTCTTAAGGCCTGTTTACACATGGCAGAGTTCCGGCAGAAACTTGTCTCGGCAGACCCGACGTTCGCGACGTCGGCGGCAGAAATTGACAGGCAGCGGCGGAAATGAGCAGGCGGCGGCAGACTCTGACGTCACGCTTCATTCTGCCAACGTCATACTTGTGAACTGACGTCATCTATCCAATGCGCCATGGAGCGTCTTAGTTGCTTGTTTACTGCGCCACAAATGATCTGCTGCAGTACTAATTGACTCAAGTGGTACATACCACTCACTGTAGTACCCAGATAGCATTGATTCATAGATATTTGGTAGATATTCTTAGATATAGATACAGCTCTTGCACGTCAATGGTAATGTTTTTCTATGGAAAACGCGGTAGTGAGGTTACGATAACAGGGAACCAGAGGAAAATATCTTCCTGTTAAAGAGCCAAAAACTGCTCATTCCTACCAAGATGAGGGGCAAGGGCGTAGGAAGCGAACGGGGCGGAGGTTAAGGGGTAGCGACCCGAACTCTGAACAAGTTGATCGTTAACCGTATGGGTGCTGCATAGAAAGAATCGACTCTACAAAATGATTTGTGTTGCCAAGCCAAATTTTTAGTTCATTCATTCTATGAAATTGGTGTTTGAAAACATAACGGCCTTGGCAACAAACAACAAACAAACAAACAAAAAACACAAAGGCCTGATGTTAAACTTGGCAACTGGTGCTGCATCAGCAACACCAAAAGTGCACCAAGTTCCACTCCTGAGGAGACTCCATTTGGTGGCATGAGCCTCCTTCCAAAGAAAACACGTGAATTAGGTATACCATCATCATGCATATATTTGGATTGCAGTGCCGGTCATATTACAAATGACAAGGTAAAACACAATTTACTGACCAATATCTCCATGAACAATACTCACATTATTCAATTTTAACAAATGCAGCCACCGAAAGGCCGAACAACAACCATACAAACCGTCCGACGTCCGCGTCCGACGGCAGAACGCGGCAGAACGATAACTTGAAATATTTCAAGTTGCCTGCCGCTGACGTCGCCGACGTCGCCGACGTCGACAAAGCTACTAAGTCATAATCGCTATGGCAAATACATCGAGTGACGTCATCCATTTGTGCTGTGACGCCAGAGGCTCCGGACGTCGCCCAAGTCGGGTTCTGCTCGATTCTGTACGGCTCTGCCGGGTCCTGCTCAGTCCTACCAACACGTCACGATTCTGTCGGGATTCTACCGGGTTTCTGCCGCGTGTAGACAGGCCTTTAGTTGTTTATGACTGAAAGCAAATTACGATCTAAATACCAGTAAATGCATCCAGGTACCCGAGTACCTAGGTAGGTACCGGGGTGCTTGCCCGATAGTTTCACTAAACTTTTCCGTCAACGGCTGCATACAGCTGCAGGTTCGGCAGCAATCCCAACATAACCGCAACTTCCGAGACATCCCAGCGTTTTGACACGATTAATATCCAAGGCCAGATACAGCTGATACCTGTGTTAATTCCCCTTAGTCGCAAACAGTGCTACCACCGACCAAAGCGAATTGGCTTTAGCTTGACGGTGGCGTCAGGACGGATAGTGCAGGTTTGATACATGGATGCGAAACACATCTGAGTTATCCTTACTATCAATTGATGTGGAATACATTTAAGCGCAAGTAAATAACACATTTATTGGCAATTTAGTTCGTCATTATCTTTTAGTGGTAACCAACTAAACGTGAGGGATGGAAATGACCGCCAAGATTGCGTTATTTTGAAAATACCAGCTTTCCAAAAGTAATTTTACAATAATATTTTCGTTGGTTTGGTTTCACCCAGCGCCTAATTACACGATCGGTATCTCGTGTCAAAGAAAAAATGACCCAACCGTCCCCTTATGTAAGCTGGGAATTTGATAGATGCCTACCTTTCGTTCCGATTGAAAGCAAATATTTCACGATTCCCCCGAACGAGAGAAAGGGAAGATTCGCTTCAATTATCAAAATATCTTCTACAGCCATTTCTACATATGTTCTGCTATATCGCTGCCCCGCAGTACAATCTATTTGCTTTGTCCTGGACGATTCAAATTCACAGAAACTGTACACTTTACTTTTTAGTGGCAACTTATTCGTCGGCAGACTTCCCAGTTGACCAACTACAAATTAATCGTCTTAGCTGAATTTCTCCTTGCCATTGCCGTCAATCGAAATCATCTGCAAGCAATAGATCGGTTTAGGGTCGGCTTAGCAGGGAACAATGGGAATTTGAAATAGCTTGAGAAAGCGAAGATATGTCAAAAACAAAATCGTTAAAAAGAGCGATGAGGATGGCACCGATGATTTCAGATGATAAGAAAACGCTTCATCGGTATCTAAAATGGTCCTGAAAAGAACGGGTCGGTCTCTTTTACATTCAGGTTTCAGACCACAACAGCCAAGCTGTTTGTGCATTCGCCCGTCAAAAACCCTGTTCGTAATTCAGCTCAGTTCAGTGGTTGGTGCTTGGTATCATGCTTGCGCCAAGTCTGAAGTGGCGACCTGCCGGGATTGAAACAAGAGTGATTACAGAAGGTGAGGATTCTGCCTACAAGCGAAGCACTGGTCGCCAATTTAGCGAAATCTCTCCTAGCTGGTGCAACCAAATCAGGAAAATACCTTTCTGAGCCCTAAGGCATCCTAGATGGCCGCCATCATATTAATATATGCCTCATTGGGGTGTCACGATGGAAAACATGGAACTTCTCGTCATTTCGACGAAAATTTCAGCTTGAGGCTATGGTGCTTGGAAGGAGCTGATAAAAATAAGCATGAATTGTATTACGGAAAAGCATCAGGGTCATAGTGGCTCAGAATGTATCAGGGTGCTCTTGAAATATGCCCGAATCTCGCTTGTAATCAAATGAAGTAGCTTGTTTTTGCGCAAAAATTGGCATAGTGAGCATAGTTTCTTCATTTTCTGACCGTCGTTTTGTCGAGAGACGTCTCCAGCAACGAACAAGCGGAGTCAGGAGTCAGGCGTAGGCACAGAGGCGACGCAGCGGTGGTGGCCATGTCCGTTCCAGGGATGCCTGAACCGCCGGAGTCACCCGTTCCGCACCACCAGACCTGCCACAAATGTAACACTCACTGTCGTATCATATTATTTTCCGGGAAATCTTATATCTGGATTGCGCAAGGATTGAAGTGGCTGACATCAGTTCTAGTAGCAACATCGTTCTATAAAACGCTGGGGCCGCATGTAGACCCAGTCTCTCAGATTTGGAAACAATTTAGTATACGTGTGGATAAATATATGGCTGTGCCGATGGTAAGAATAAACAAAAGGTTGAGCTATATCTTTCATGGTTAAACAAAGATCACGAGAACAGTGTAGCAAAGAAATTCATCAGGTATATGTTAGTATTTTTTGTTCTATAGGTCAGCTTACTGTGCCGGGAGTCGAAGCCAGATATGTCATACGGAACTCTGCAGGTTCTGCCGAGTAGCTGCACGACGGATAATCGATGACGGACGTCAGCTAACAGCAGACACAGAGCGGTATATCTCTGACAAAGCAATACGTTGCCCATCACGTCATCTTGTGTGCCAACGCTTTTTTCAACCGAATAATTATGCAGTTGTTTGCGGAACCGGTTTGATGGCAATGTCATCCTTCTCAACTCCAAATGGTTGGGGAGAGGTCGAACGTTCCCTTTAAACAGGCGTCTTGCAAGGCTATTGCTCGTTATACCTGGCCCGGGGCACAGCCATCGACGGACTTAATTCATGGTCTATAACATCAGCCCCGTGGCGGATCCCAGAGCCCACCATTTCCAGTCCGCCCGCAGTCGGAAATCACGCTTTGACCTTTGGAGGTGGGATGCTGCGAATTGGCTACTCTGTTAGCATCTGTCGCCGTGCGGCGGCGCTACTGTCGGCGACTGGACCGCCTCGGGCCGTCTGCTGGGCCGGCGCCCCCGCTCCCAGTGAGACCGGATGAATGAGGCGTCTGGGCGGCGGTGGTGCCAATTACCCTAGGTGTGCAGCGAGCCGATGGCGACGGAGCCAGCTGCTGCCGTGCACCGGCCGTGTCCCGCTGTAATGTGGCCAGGGGGCACACAGAAGCAACTGGAGCTGAGGTCACGCCGCCACCGGCCCTCTGGAATGTGGCCCGGGGCACACAGAAGCAACTGGAGCTGAGGTCGCGCTGATCACCGGCCCTCTGGAATGTGGCCCGGGGCACACAGAAGCAACGGGAGCCGAGATCACATCGACCGTCGGCCTCTGCAATGCGACCTGGAGCACACAGAAGCAACAGGAGCTGAGGTCACGCCGCCACCGGTCCTTTGGAATGTGGCCCGGGGGCACACAGAAGCAACGGGAGCTGAGGTCGCGCTGACCACCGGCCCTCTGGAATGTGGCCCGGAGGCACACAGAAGCAACTGGAGCTGAGGTCACGCCGCCACCCAGCCCCGGGCGAGGGCGAATAATTAAAAGGCATCGGTGGGCTTACACACCACTGCTTAGGTGTGGATAGCATGTATGTCCATATCAGGGAATGTTATCGCATCTCAGTACTAGCCGAGGCCTTTGGTAAAGAAGCGAATGGCCTGAAGCACTGGAATAGGACGTTCAAGACTATGCGTCCGCTTAATGTTAGGGGAAGCTGGAACTTCTGATTCCTCTTGATAAAGCAATCCGTAGATGAAGCATCCGCTGATAACCGACGCGGATCCCTCCATGGCATGCACTGGAACTAAGTACGTACGTCTAATTCACGTCTAATTTACGTCTGCTCAAGTACGTCTAATTCACTTTTGTGGAATCCATGTTTAATGGAAGAAGCCGGGAAGAAGTTGCAAAGGGAAGCATTGTTTTTAGCAATGTCGAGTTTCGCTCTTCTCCACCTGTATGCGTATTGTTCCTGGCGATTCGGAATTATCATGAAGACTGTCATGAATCCCCAGCTATCGAACTTCCGAATGCTTTGCTCACAGGATTGCCACCATCTTTGCACACCAAGGACTCACGAGGCGAATCATTGGTTCTACTGCAGCACCAATGGTGGATCACTGATCTTGTAATCACTTTTTAAGGAGCAGATTTCCTTCGGAATTCACCGAGTGTGTCCAATTTCGCCTAGATGATCGATGGAATATGATTGTCACATTTTATTTATTTTGCTTGCCTAACTGGCTAAGATTGGCCGAAGCAATCAAGATAGGAAATTCACGGGGACATTGTCATCTATGTACGGCTGCTATCAATATCCGATTCCATTGCACATTCAACGGAGGAAGCATCGCGAAGCGCTGGGTTTGCAGCCGCTGTGACGTCAGCTGACAACCTCGGCATCGGATATGAAATGGTCTGATAAATAAGTAGGGTTTGTAGCTTACCTCTCGGAAAGAATGAATGGGGCTAAAGTCTAGGTAACACTCGAGTAACATTTCAAACCGGGACATGTCAAGGTCAAGAATTTGATTGAGTTCTTCGATGACCTCGCGTTTCGTCGCTATGGCTTCAAATTGCATTATGTGGGTGTCATTCGACGTGGCTTGCCGTACGGTATCAGAATGTTGAGATATGGAAATAATTTCACAGGTGTCGAAAGTCCAGTGTGTATACAATGATTGAGTGTAATAGGAATAGGAAGATCAAATCTGTTTTTGTTTGCAGCCGTTGTGATAGGAGGCACTCATATCCTATATGACTAGGAGCTCCCCCAAGAAATCCGTCATAACCTGCTCGGACGGCTCTCTCTTGGCTGGTTTTTAATTTACACCGCCACATTGCTGTTCCGGAGATATATAATGTTTTTTTTTCTTCAAATTGTCCGCTTTCCTCTTAATGGTTCAACGGAAGTTGTCCAATTTGGACTAGAAGCCACACGTGAATACGCACAATTTTATAATCAGCCTGAGTTCATAATCACAAGAGAGCAATGCTGTAATCAGGGGTGGATCCAGGAATTGTTATGGGGGCACTTGTCTGGAGGGGTGCCATTTCTTTGGAGCGGCGCCACTGCGAAAGCACCTGGAGGGGCACCCCTGGCTGCAAAATTCGAGGGGGCGGGATGCACTCGGCCCTTCCCGAAGGAGCGACTTTTCTTCCAAGGGGATGCCTTTTTCATTCATAGGGGCGCCTCTGGTTGAAAAATTCGAGCGGGTACACAGGAACCTTTTCAGAGGGGCGCCTTTTCCCGGCGTGAGGGTAGCTACCTTCACGTGGGGGCACATACCCTCAGTGCCACACCCTTTATCCGCCCTGGTTGTCATTGCATCGAAATGTGTCCGCGTAAAACAGGAAAACATGGGCAAGGTTATCGTATGTCCATATTTACTACAATAAAACCATCGTCCAATATTTTATGTTTTCCCTGCTACAAGAGGGCAGCGTTTAACATACAGCATGGCTCGATGGTGATTGTGAAATTGGGCCAGCACATACGAGAGAAAGCTAGATGTTCATAGCCAATGATGAGGAGTGGAAATTGGTTACTTTGGCGGAACATGTTGTGGTAAATTTGCAGTATAATGTGTTTTTTTTTTTTTGGGGGGGGGGAATTTGTCTTTGGAATACGATGTTTATGAAGGTGACTAAGATGATGAGACCACTTATTTTCTGTGCACATGCTTAGTTTTCAGGTTGTGAGCAAAATAATGCCAAAAAGGTGCTTTGAGTTAGATGTAAAAAAATAAAATAAAATGCAACATAACCTAACCTAACCTAGCCTAACCTACCTTTGGAGAAAAAATTCAAAAAATACAATTATGAAAATGCCAAGAAGTTTATTTTCTGAAAATTCTCAAAATTAAAAAAGAAACCTAACCCAGTCTAACCTAACCTAACCTAACCTAAGCTGCTTTTGAAGAAAAAAAAAGCATTTTTGTCAAATTTTTCCTTAAACTTTTTTTTGAAACTTCTCGGTATTATTGTGCTTTAAGGTGGTAACAAGAAAAGCTTGCACACGCATTTTCCTCCATAAAGCAAACAAATGGGTTAGGTTTGGTTAGGTTAGGTTAGTTTAGGTTTTTTTAAGTTCGAAAATGTTTGCAAATTTATATAAAGAAAAAACTTTTTTTTCTTTGCACAGGAAATAAGTGGTCCCATTTATCTTAGTCACCTTCATAAACATGGCATTCTGAAGATTTTTTTTTAAAAATAAAAAACACCTTATACTGCAAATTTCCCCATTTTGTCCGGAAAATATCATTTTTAACAATGGCAAATCTCAAAACCAGACATTGAAAAAGAAGTGGCTGAAATCCAAGATTTTTTTTTTGGTGGGGGGGGGGTACCCCTCTATCTTGTCCAAACTTGCCGCATCCCTGGTTTGTCCCCCCTCCACCAATTTCGAAACCGTGGTTACACCCATGACTGTAGTTAGTACTTTACTTTAGACATATCTGCCTTAGGGATGATCTCATAATCGCAGCTGGCCCGATAAGGCTGGGAACGAGCTACCGGGCGGCCGTGTCGGTGCATTGACGGCACGTTAAACTTTCGGTCAAAATTCTGCAGTTGAACTGGAATTAATGGATCGGGTGGCGGGGCCAGGGTTCACGCAACAAGCTCTGCTTAGCAATAGGACCCTGGTTCATAAAGCCACCCCAGCAAGAACTCGGATTAAATTTTAGTAAAAAAAAAAATAATAATAATAATAATAATAATAATGGAAATGTTGTAGGCACTATTAATTACCATAAGCCTTAAGTGTACAGATGCTCACAGGTACATGTCCTGGCACTCCTGTTTTGTGTCGGTGGGGATGGGCCCTATCTAAACCTTTGGTGTTTACATTTTTATATTTTTCGTTATTCAGTGATCAATCATGGTGATATTGGGCATGCTTATCGTTTCTCAGCTGTTGTTGGCTAAGCTGAATTAATTAATATTCTACTCACACACCAAGCTTCAAAATGGAAGAATTGCCGCCAGCAGCTTTATTTGTGGTCAACTTAGGTTCTTCAATACTAATCACCGCTGACCAATCTGATCTGCTTAACGATTGTCGGCCAGCCGTTGCTGAGCTAATACGGCTGTGGCTCGGGCTGGATTTCAAAACGTTTGTCCGTGGCCACGTCTCGAGAGCCGGAGGGCCACCTGGTGCCTGCTCAGTGCGGCCTGGAGCCACGCGGCCTGCCCACCACCGATACCACAGGATAACTAACGGCTGCGGACGTGCTGTTCAGGTGCGCGCACGCGCACACATACACACACACACACACACACACACACACACACACATACACACACACACCAGCTGCAGCTGGAGAAAGGCTGCAGTCAGCGGCCGCCAGTTTATGGCTCGCGGCACGGAGCGAATCACTGGTCAGTGGTGATGCTGATAAGACGCTGCGCCAAGCTGGCCGCTTCGGTGGCCGTGTGTGGATGGGTGGTGGCGCCGCCTCGGCACCAGTTGCACTGACCGGGTCACTGAGGTCACGCCTAACCGGGCTCCGTGGAGGCCGGCCCACCACATGCATGTGTAGATTAATATCAACAGCTGTCACCTGCATTTATGGCAGTGGTCTCACTGGTAGGTGTGTTCCGATGCTTGTCACTTTGTTCTCTCATTTGTTGTCTGCTCTCACTTTCCTCTGCATCTGTTCGATTTCTATTTGTCACATTAGAGCTCTGGTTATCTCTGGAGTATCAGGTAGCATAAGTGTTTGCGGCGTGCTGTGCGAGTGATGGTACGTCGCGCAGTGTCGCCAGGCACCGTGTGCAGTGCGGTGTAGGGTTTTTTTGGGGGTGTTGGAAAAGTGAGGGTACGTCCGGCGGGTCGGGGGGGGGTTTGGTGCTAGCGTGCTGTGCGAGTGATGGTACGTCGCGCAGTGTCGCCAGGCACCGTGTGCAGTGCGGTGCTACGGCCAGTGTTTGTTGCGTGGTGTTGCCAATGGGTGTCGGTGGCGCAGTTTGCGATCGAGTGCTTGCTGCGCAGTGCGAGATGGTACGAGCGATGATCTGTCGCACGGTGCAATAGGCAAAGGCTGTTGTACACATGAGCGGCAATCATCGTACACTACTAAGAACGAGCGTTTTGCACACTGTTACGAGCGTAAGCCAGGTTCAGTATCGATTTGTCACGGCACACTTCCCGGCATTCACAAGCCTAGCGCAGGCTGGCGTCGAGACGACACCCGTTGGCGTTTTTACCACGGGCGGGCCGCCGACGACAACCATCACAACAAACAAGCAATCGATTTTTAATGACGTCTGACGCCGCCGTCGAGTGATTATCACTATTTGTCGAGCGGTGATCTGCTCCATTACGACAGTTGTGCCCGCCCAGCCGACATCTGATGAGCTGGCCGGCACCTCCCCTGACGGCTGATGTTAGCGGAGGCGATCCTGATCAAGCTGAGAGGTGGCCCTGGGACTGACCACCTCACAGGTCAGCCGGCCACTCGGAGATGAGCCGGCAGTGTCTCCCACACTTGCAGACGCCCCCGCCAGTGACCTGTGCCCGGGCCGCTGTGTTCCGGGGTACCCCAGGCGTTCTCAGGTGGCACTCAACTCCAGATATCATCCGCCGGTTGGCCTGACCCGAGACGTCACCACTCCGGTCGAGATGCTCGCGCAAAGAAACAGCGCGACAGGTGGCATCCGTGAGAGGCTTTTCGACGTTCGCCGACGCCGTTAGGACACCTAGCAGTGGCTGCGATCGAACTCTAGATGCGATTTCACGTTTTTTGCTGGTGCGCGACGTCAGCCGGCGTGTCAGTGACGTCAGCCGGCGTGTCGGCGACGTCAGCCGGCGTGTCGGTGACGTCAGCCGGCGTGTCAGTGACGTCAGCCGGCGTGTCGGCGACGTCAGCCGGCGTGTCGGTGACGTCAGCCGGCGTGTCGGTGCACGTCCGGAACAAGTTGGCGCCGACGTCGCCACGTCTGCCGCAGCTGGTGCCACAGCTCCCGGCGCCGTGCACGGCGCACACTTCCGGCCGTCTGTCGGCCAGCGGCCACGGGCTGGGCTGGTGTGGAACGGGGCCGCGCCGCTGAGCTCGTGAGAAAAGGCTGTCGTGCAACGGCGCGTGACCGCTGCAGACAGAGAGGCAGAGAGAGAGAGAGAGAGAGAGAGAGAGAGAGAGAGAGAGAGAGAGAGAGAGAGAGAGAGAGAGAGAGAGAGAGAGAGAGAGAGAGAGAGAGAGAGAGAGAGAGAGAGAGAGAGAGAGAGAGAGAGAGAGAGAGAGAGAGAGAGAGAGAGAGAGAGAGAGAGAGAGAGGAGAGAGAGAGAGAGAGAGAGAGGAGAGAGAGGGAGAGAGAGAGAGAGAGAGAGAGAGAGCGAGAGAGAGAGAGAGAGAGAGAGAGAGAGAGAGAGAGAGAGAGAGAGAGAGAGAGAGAGAGAGAGAGAGAGAGAGAGAGAGAGAGAGAGGGAGAGAGAGAGAGAGAGAGAGAGAGAGGGAGAGAGAGAGGGAGAGAGAGATAGAGAGAGAGAGGGAGAGAGAGAGAGAGAGAGGGAGAGAGAGAGAGAGAGCGGGAGAGAGAGAGAGAGCGAGAGAGAGAGAGAGAGAGTCAATATGGGTCAACCTGGCGGCAATATAGGCAATATGTGGAAGTGCGAGATGGCAGCTGCGTTAACGGCCCAAAGGTGAATGATTACATCTGCTTCGATTAATGAAGGAATATTTGTAACTGATTGGTGATGGTGGCAAGAAAACCTAACTGAGTAAGAGACACTTACAGTTAAATGTTGGCAATATGCTATCAATTACCTCAGGTAACCACGACAAAATGCCTACGACATTGCTCCGATCTTATTATTAAGCTCCAATTAGAACCAATACGATACGTGCATAAAATATCGAGTAGGCAGTACCCAAGTCGATTTGACGCAGCGTTACTTGAACCTGCTACTAGCCTGACTAATTTTACACTAATCTGTAGCCTACCTTCCTTGCTTCAAGGGATGGAACTTTAATGTTAGCAGGTGTTGCTCAAGTACCTCCCAGATTTGGAGAGCTTGCAATACGTCTTTGGCGTTGGATAGAATCAACGGGAGCATAGAAGTGGGAAAGCATCATATTGAGATTGGAAATCTTCACTGGTGCGCTGCTTACCGACATACGGAAGAGGACACGCCATATAATATCAGATCGGACACAGGGAGGTGTGTTACCTGCCGTGACTTCCGGCACGGTGAGCGGTCATCCCTGACAAACCAGGCGCCTCATTTGTGGGTCACACAGTGGTAACAGACTAAGGAATGCGGTCACAAATGTCGCCAATACTCGAAAAGAACATCCACCAAAACACGTGGCCAACGCTGAGTTTGTGGACAACTGCACTCGCCTGTGCACTTGACAAGAGCTTGCATTTTGGAGAATCACTTTTCTCAGGAGTCGCACGCAAACGGAAGCGGTACCCATAATTGCAACTGCATGAGTCACGGCTCCATTTCGTGACACCATGACTGATAACGTGACTGATCGGGCCACCCACTGCCACTGATCCGGCCACCCATTATCACTGATCCGGCCACCCATTGTCACTGATCCGGCCACCCACTGCCACTGATCCGGCCACCCATTATCACTGATCCGGTCGCCCATTGTCACTGATCCGGCCACCCATTGTCACTGATCCGGCAACCCACTGTCACTGATCCGGCCACCCATTGTCACTGATCCGGCCACCCACTGCCACTGATCCCGCCACTCATTATCACTGATCCGGTCGCCCATTGTTACTGATCCGGCCACCCACTGTCACTGATCCGGCCACCCATTGTCACTGATCCGGCCACCCATTGTCACTGATCCGGCCACCCATTGTCACTGATCCGGCCACCCACTGCCACTGATCCGGCCACCCATTATCACTGATCCGGCCACCCATTGTCACTGATCCGGCCACCCACTGCCACTGATCCGGCCACCCATTGTCACTGATCCGGCCACCCACTGCCACTGATCCGGTCACCCATTGTCACTGATCCGGCCACCCGTTGCGACTGATCCGGCCACCCACTGCCACTGATCATAAAGTCATAAAGTCATAAAGTGTTTAGACTTAATAAGAGCCACAAGGGCCCAGTCAGTTAAGTCTGTAAATGGAAGATACCATAAGCCCGGTAAAAAGACCCACCCCAACCATCACCACATCCTAAAGAAACCATCCACCAACATCCCACACACCTATCAATGCCTATCTGCCCTAGTTATCCAGCCCTATTCCCTTGATCCCTCTTAACACATGTGGATTGAATGCCTTACTAATAATTTTCAAACTGCATCCATCCCTGCTTACAGGGGTCTGTGCCGTGCACACTTACTTAGCATAAATCTCACCCCATCCATTAAAATGTAGAACTCAAAAACAAGATATTTCTGTCTAAAAAAAATGTCCCACCCTACTTTTAAATACGTTCAATGAGGAACTCCCACAACATCAGCAGCCAGCCTATTCCACTCATCAACAACCCTTTGACTGAAGACCTGTTGTCGCTTAACTGTCCTGCACCTCAACTTGTCTAACCTGAATTGATGACCCCTATGTAATACTCTAAACTGAAGAGCATCATTCAAATTGACCTGATCTAGTCCTTTAACAATTTTTAACATTTCAATCATGAACCCCCCCCCGTCCTTAATCTCCTATACTTGAGTGAGTACATATATAATGCCATAAGCCTTTCTCCATATTCTAAGTTACCTATTCCACTGATGAGTGTAGTTGCTTTGCGCTGCACTCTTTCTAACATATCTATATATATTTATAGGTAGGGGCTCCATGCTTGTACAGAATATTCCAAGTGGGGTCGCACATATGCTAAGTACAGTTTTTCATGACTTTCTTGCTCTTATATCTCACACTTCTATTAATGAGTCCTAGCATTCTGAGTGCCCTGTTCCTAGCTGAGATACATTGTTTTTCTACTTTAAGGTCTTTTGAAACCAACACACCTAAGTCCCTTTCCTCTTCAATACCATCCAGTGCCCTCCCTCCCATTGTAAATCTGAAAGTCTCACCTCCAGACCCCAGATGAATAACCTTACACTTATCATACTTGAAAGACATCTGTCATTGATCAGCCCACTTTTTTAGGTCCTCCAGGTCTAATTGAATATTACTAGATTATTGATAATTGATATTGGAATATTGATCACTACTGTTTGCCACTCCTACCAGCTTGATGTCATCAGCAAATTTGAACACTCTATTCCTCAGCCCTACCTCAATGTTATTCACAAAGATGATGAAGAGAAGTGGCCCAAGAACAGAGCCCTATGGTACTCCACTCAGAGCATCCTTCCAATCATATTTACATCCATTTAACACTACCCTTTGTTTCCTTCCCCTCAACCATGCTTCAATCCAACCTAGAACATTTCCAACAATCCCATGTTGCTGTAGTTGTCCTGCTTTGATTGTCTACTTCTTTAACAACATACCCCATGAACTACAATAGGTTAGTTAATCAAGACCTTCGAGATCAAAATCCATATTGAGTATCCCTTAAAAAGTTGTGCCTATCAAGATGGATCTGAACATTCTGTTCAACCAGATTTTCTAGTACCTTGCAAGCTATAGTGGTCAAACTGACTGGCCTGTAGTTCCCTACGCACTTCATACGTCCATTTTTTAAAATTGGTACTACGTTTGCATGTCTCCAATCTTCAGGTACTTCAGAATATTCCATAGACCGCCTGAAAATTATACCTAGGGGAACTGCTAGAGCTTCAGCACACTCTACTATGATCCTAGCATATATATATCATCTGATCCAGAAGCTTTATTAGGTTTTATATTCTGCAACTGCTTTTCTACAGCTTCTGTAGTTATTGTAAGATCCTCCAGCCTATCACCTGTCATGGCATAACCTTCAGTTGTTTCTATTGTACCAGAATTATCTTCAGTGAAGACTGATGATAATTGCTTGCTTAGGGATTCCACAATATCACAATCATCAACCACTATTTCCCCATCTGCCTCCAGTGGTCCTACAATACAATTTTTAGCCTTAAATGTGTAGAAGCTGGCGAATCGCTTAGCATTACCTGCTGAACATTCTCGAGATAATTTGATTTCAGCCATTATTTTAGATGCCCTAACACACCTCCTAACTTTATTTCTAGCTATTTTATATCATTCGAGGTTTACCTCAAAGTTAGCATCTTTTAGTTTCTAGAATGCCTGTTTCTTTGACTCCAGTAAATGCTTTACTTCCCTGGTCAGCCATGCAGGGTGCTTAACCCTGTTTAATCTAATTTTTATATTGAGAATGAACCTATCCTGACCTTGAAATAGTTTATATTTTATAATTCTCCACATTTCATAAGCATCTAAGCCCTTCAATAAGTCTTCCCAATGAGTTTCATTCAGTAAGATCCTGAACTCATTGTATTTCCCTTTAGCAAAATTTGGAGTCAATGTTTTATTGGTTCCTACGCTCCCAACATACAATGAGAAGCGTGTAATGTTGTGATCACTATTACCAAAGGTCTCTCCTGTGTTTACATTTTGTACAAAATTTTCCTCCCACCACCCATTGCCACTTATCCCGTCACACATTGCCACTGTACTGGTCATCAATTGCCACTGACCAACAACACCCTAAAGATTCATACACAGCAATGAAAGCAATTTTCCCGAGGTCCGGTGCACCTGCGGGGTCGCTGATTGTAGCTACTAGCCACAGACGGTGTGCCTGGTTCAGAAGCGAGGCCGACATGTCCAGCGTCCAATTACTGACGGCCCAGGGGATCAATTTGATGCCGGTGCAGATGTGCGCCGATATGGGCGCCGGAAGCAATTGACAGGGAGCTGCGGACGGAAACCGTGGATAACACTCTGAGAAACTCAAATAAGTCCACTTCTCCTTAACTGGTATGCACAGTATTTGGCAAGTGATCCTTCGGATAGGGAAGGTAAAGTATTTGGCAAGTGACCCTTCGGATAGGGAAGGTAAAGTATTTGGCAAGTGACCCTTCGGATAGGGAAGGCTGCGTCTGTGTGTGTACTGATGGAAGAGGGACGAGAGTTGTCTGGCCGTGTCTGTGGCTGCCAGCAGTCTTGGCGGAGTAGCTGTGGTAGGCTGGGTGTTGGAACCACAGGTGACCGCATGTGGTATGTGCTGGTCTCGCAGCATCGATTGGAGAGGCCTTTTGAGACACGTTGTTGATTCAGTCCGATACGATGGTGTTAATATGCCTTACATCCAGCTCAGTCAGGAAGACAACTTTGTACTGTCAAATCTTTTCTTGTCGTGAACCTTGTTTCATTACATCCAAGGAACACTATTTGACCGCCCTTCCCTTCCATTCCCTGTCAGATATCTTCACTAGTGCCGCATCTATTTCATCTTTTCCGAGATAAATCAAATCGTTGTGGCACTTTATCGCGCATGTATTTTTGTATGTATTTTT